>CM031606.1:6541212-6553712 GCA_018398815.1 Conus ventricosus
TCACCTCTCAGATATACGAGTGCCTTAATTAAAGGAGCGACCTGTAGGTAACAGGTGCAAACAGTTACTGTTCTGCGGCCATAATGGCAGACAATATAAAACTCTTCAACGAAAAGACCAGGACACGGAAACACCATCACCAAACACCAGCACGCAAAACACAAACAACATCCCCAACCAAACACCACAAGTTAGGTATGCACAGTTATTGTCCAGTTCATTTCCAATGAACGAACTGAAGAAAATTAATGTCTGATACCCCTAACAACTACAACAACACCAGGACCGAAAAACAACACTCTCCAAGGTTTGGACGATCTGGAAAACAAAGTATTATGCATGTGTGTGTTCAGATCCTCTTGCCAGATGTCCTTGACGTAACCATCATCTGTGGCCATCAGATGGGTGTGCGGAATAAACGATCTTAATTTTCATTTTATTTTTGGCTTTCTTGCCAAGATGATCAGTCACCTCATTGCCTCGCCAAAATGCCAACCAGCATAACCGAATTCTGAATAAAATCTGGATTGCTATACAAGGAAATTGCAAGGGGGGGGGGGGGGGGGGGGGGGGGGGGGGGGGGGGGGGGGGGGGGGGGGGGGGGGGGGGGATGCACAACACTGCAATGTCTTCCGAAGGAAGACGGGGGAAGTTATACAT
Source organism: Conus ventricosus (assembly GCA_018398815.1). Taxonomy (NCBI): domain Eukaryota; kingdom Metazoa; phylum Mollusca; class Gastropoda; order Neogastropoda; family Conidae; genus Conus; species Conus ventricosus. The sequence continues at coordinate 6,541,873 of CM031606.1, forward strand.
CAGTTTCAAAATATAAAATACACCGTTCTATGCTTCTTTCTTTTTTCTGCAATGTCTTTTCAAGGAAAACAGGGGACGTCACACACCAGTTAAAACAAAATACACTGTTCCATGTTTCTTTCTTTTTTTCAGAGTGGAACCTGCGCTCGTGAGATGTGCCTCGCCAAAAGGTTATAAAATTGGATTGGATACCTTGAAGACAGGGGGAAAAACAGACATAAAAAGCAGGAGAAAGAACGTGCGCTAGTTTATAAGCGGAACACGCTACAATCTAACCCAGAAGTGAATTCATTGTGGAATGATCTATAATCATACATTCGATTCTTTGTTCTGTTGCTAGAGAAGTGACATCCATCTCTTGCAAGACTCGAATTAATGTTTGTGCTGGAATCTAAACCAAGTATCAAGTCAAGATACTAGAGGGGGGGGGGGGGGGGGGGGGGGGGGGGGGGGGGATAAGAAAAAAAGCAGTGCACATAATCATAATGTCTTCCGTTGGAAAACGTCGACATCGAACGAAGCGCTTCCGGAAATAACTGTGTGTGCCAGTTCCTCAATAAAGTCGTTTTTCTTTTGCTTTTCTTTTTTTTTTCCTGTTCTGTTTTACACAAACAAACACGATGGCGCAATTGCTGGCGCACGCGAACACACACACACAACACACACACACACACACACACACACACACACACACGCACGCACGCACGCACGCAGCACGCACGCACGCACGCACGCACGCACGCACACACACACACACACACACAAGAAAGAGAGAGACAGACAGAGGGACAGTCAGACAGACAGACAGTGAGAAGGGAGTGCGGGCAGACAGAAAGACAGAGAGACTGGGCAGACGGACAGAAATAACAGAGAGATTGAGACACAGATGCGAGAGCGGTCCCGCTGGGACTGAACGCTGAAAAACATTGTCGTGTGTCAGGGGTTAAAAAAAAATTAAAGAAAGAAAGAACAAAAAAAGGGGGAAAGGAAGGAAGGAAGGAAGGGAAAAATAGGGATTGGGAACGACGGGTGGGGAGAGGGGGGAGGGGAGGGAGGGGTTGATGCCGGGGAAGCTGGAAACTTTACGAAGACAATATTAGTTTTAGACGATGTCATAACGACTCGACTGGAATGGCTCAGAATGGTTGGACCAGGTCAAAGAATGTGAAAGAGCACGCCCGCGCAAACGGGCGTGCTCGTGTGTGTGTGTGTGTGTGTGTGTGTGTGTGTGTGTGTGTGTGTGTGTGTGTGTGTGTGTGTGTGTGTGTGTGTGTGTGTGTGTGCGTGCGTGCGTGTGTGTGTATGTGTGTGTGTGTGTGTGTGTGTGTGGTGTGGTGTGTGTGTGTGTGTGTGTGTGTGGTGTGTGTGTGTGTGTGCTTGTATGCGTCTATGTGTTTTGTATGTTAAGTACATGCGTATGTGTGTGTCAATGTTCGCATATGCGCGGACGTGCGTGCGTGCGTGCGTGCGTGCGTGCGTTGCGTGTGTGTGTGTGTGTGTGTGTTGTGTGTGTGTGTGTGTGTGCGTGGTGTGTGGTGGTTGCGTGCGTGCGTGCGTGCTGTGCGTGTGTGTGTGTGTGTGTGTGGTGGTGGTGTGTGGGGTGTGTGTGTGTGTGTGTTGTGTGTGTGTGTGGTGTCGTGTGTGGTGTGTGTGTGTGTGTGTGTGTGTGTGTGGTGTGGTGTGCGTTACGGTTTTTTTCGCGTGCGTGTGTTGTGTGCACCAGACGCAGGCTCAGTCAGAAAATGTGTCCATTCATCCGATCGTTCATGAGTTAATTTGACTTACGTGTTGGAAATAGGTACACACATGCAGTGGGCGATGGTGTACGTGCGTGTGTATGTGTTTCTCTTATGCTTGTGCGCCGAGAGAGTGATGAGATGAGGGGAAAAAAAAAAAGGGGGGGGGGGGGGGGCAAGCAGTGAAATGTGTTGACACAGGTTGGAAAGTATTTATGAGAACTGAGCGGAAGGGAGGACGGAATATTAAAAATGGAAAGAAAAGAAGAAGAAAACGAAAAGAGAAAAAAAGAAAGGAAAGAGTAGAAGGAAAAATATATGAAGCATTGAAAATATGAAAGGAAGAAATATAGAGAAGAGAAGAACGGTAGAAAAAAAAAAAGAAAAAAAAAGAAAAAAAAAGACGAAAGGAGAAAGACGAGGAGGAGGATTGATAAAGCAGGAAGGACAAAACAGATAAAAAGAGCGAAGGTGAAGAGGTGGGGGGGGGGGGGGGGGGGGGGGGGGGGGGGTGGTGGGGAGGGGTAGGGCGTGAGGAGGAGGAGGGAGAGGAGGGGAAGCAGAGTAAAAGTCTTGAGAAGAAGGAGCGGGAGGAGGGGCGGGGAACATGAAGGGGGGGGGGGGGGGGGGGGGGGGGGGGGTCGGGGGAGGGGGAGGGGGGGGGGGGGGGGGGGGGGGTAGAGTTTTTTTGAAGGCATGCCAGGGCCGGGGATCACGGGAAAACCGGTTGAAGCTTTCGCTGTAAGTTCTATAGATTAGTTGTCTTTTTTTTTTTGTCTCCCTTTGGCCTTCGCTCGTGATTCCCGAAAGGGGGTTTTATTTTAACACGAGCTTGCAGGAAACGTGCGGGGGTAATTTTACCAAGCGCACCACTCTGCACTCGCATGGTTTAAATTCGCTTTAGGTCGCGAAAAAGTCAGGCCCCGCCCATATATAATAATGGCAGGCCTCTGCTGCCTCCTTCCTTCAGCTTTGGGGGGAAAGGGGGGGGGGGGGGGGGGTGGATTGGTGGGGAGGGAAGGGATGTGGTGGGGGTGAGAACGGCTGAGAAGCACTGGGGGGTGGGAGACGGGGGGAGGGGGGGGGGGGGGGACGGATGGAGACGAGGGACGGTGATGAGGAGTGAGGATGGAGATTTGAGGGAGGGGGAAGGGGCGGGTGGAGGGGACGGGAGTGGGGGGAAGGGGTGCAACGTGAAATACAATCCCTGCCAGAAACGCGCGGGGTTTAGAGGGAAATTCAGGCAGACTTCACCAGTCATTCGGAAGTTTGTTATTCAAAAGTTTTAAAAAGAAGAGAAAAAGAAAGGAAGAAAAAGAGAAAAGAAAATGAATAAAAAAAGGAAAAAGTGAAAACGAAAAGGAGAAATAAGAGAGAGGAGAGAGAGAGAGAGAGAGAGAGAGGAGAGGAAGGAAGGAGAAGAGAGAGAGAGAGAGAGAGCAGGGGGGGGGGGGGGGGGGGGGGGGAAGAAGGAAAAGATTGAAAAGATGTAACGGCTGTCCCGTCTTGTGCCCCCCACCCAGTTTTCATCGGAAGTCGTAAACCACCACACACACACACACACACAAAACCACACACACAACACACACCACACACACACACACCACACACACAAAACCACACGCCCCACACACACACACACACCACACACCACACACACTCCACACACACACACCCCACACACACACACACACACCCCACACACACACACACCCCACAATAACAACCACCCAGCAAACGCTCATAAGCCTCGTGTTCAAGTGCATGCCAGTGCCTGAGCAGAGATGAGCTGGTGGGGGACGAAAGAAGGGGGGCGGCGGGGTGGGTGGGGTGAATAGTGTGTGTGTGTGTGTGTTGTGTGTGTGTGTGTGTGTGTGTGTGTGTGTGTGTGTGTGTGTGTGTGTGTGTGTGGGGTGGTGTAAAGAGAGAAGAGTGGAGAGGAGGAGGTGTGGGGGAGGAGAGTGTGTGTGTGTGTGTGTGTGTGTGTGGTGTTGTGTGGTGTGCTTTGTGGTGGGGGGTGTGTGTGTGTGTTTGTGTGTGTGTGTGTGTGTGTGTGTGTGTGTGGTGTGGTGTGGGGTGGAGTGTGTGTGTTGTGTGTGTGTGTGTGTTGTGTGTGTGTGTGTGTGTGTGTGGTGTGTGTGTGTGTGTGTGTGTGTGTGTGTGTTCGTGTGTGCGTGTGCGTGTGCGTACATGCATGTGTGCGTTTTAAAGTGCATCGTGTGTGCGTGCGCACATACATGCGTGATATTGTGTGCGCGTGCGCGCGCGCGCCCACTCCCGAGTGCATATATGTGTGCGCGCCCCGCGCGAAATGCGTGTATGCGAGTTTGTGTAAACGCTTGAGCGTTTTCAAAAACGTAAGAGAGAGAGAGAGAGAGAGAGAGAGAGAGAGGGAGAGAGAGAAAAAAGTAGAGAAGAGAGAGAAGAAGACAGACAGACATACAGACAGGACAGACAGACAGAAAGAAACAGAGACAGAGACAGAGAGATAGCAACGGACCGTTAAGTCCCAAGTTTTTGCAGATCCTCCTCTCTGGGTTTTTTTTTTTTATATTTTTTATCCGTGTCTGCTTACCCGGTCATGACTTGTGAGACACCTTCCACACAAGGTCGTATTTTCAGTGTGCTAACGTGGATCACCAGAAGCGTGTAGGACAGTCACTGACGGGCTGGTGTGTCCCCTCTGATCATCACTGTAAACCCAAAATGGCCAGATCTCACAGGCTCTCTGGTGATATTACGTGTGGAAGGTTTTCTCATTGTCACTGCGTTTCGTTTCCGCGAATGGCCGATTCATAGTTCCCCGTTCCCCCGTCTGTCTGTCTCTTTTCTGTCTTTTCTGACTCTCTCTCTCTCTTCTCTTCTCTCTCTCTCCTTTTTCCCCGCTTTTTGCAATGTACCTTACATTGTTATAGGCCGGAGGCCTGAAACATTAAAATGTTTGTTCAATTGTGTTCAATCGTTCTCTCTCGCTCGCCTCGCTCGCCGCTCTCTGTCGCGCGGGCGGTAGGTAGATAAATTCTTCAATAGTAATCAGATCTGCTGCTTCCTCTTGGATTAGTGAGGAACTGGGGCTGTATTGTGTCATCATCACCCCTGTTTTCCCTCTGCACACGTTGGTGGGTGTGAGACAATCGCGCCAGTCAAAAGTCAAGATCTTCAAGCGTTAAAACGAGGGCCCACCAGATATCCCTTACTTAGTGCTATCACCCAGTGTGTTGTTTGTCTTCACAGGCGAAAATGACCACGACTTCTGCTATCACTGGGTGGTGGTGGTGTGTGTACGAAGATGGCTGATCAGGCCGCTCCTCGCCTTGAATAGTCTGTTGCAGTGTGGACAGGGCAGACTTGGAGATGGGCCAGGCTGAAAGGTGGTGTTTACTCTGTTTTTGACCATACTGAACAGCGGTATTGGCATCACACACGAGGCAAGACAGGAGTGAGGAAGGATGTGTGATATGGGATACAATTATCTAAAATGGATAATGGATACTATCGTGTGATAACGAACGTGTATTGTTACTCGTCTTTTATTCATTGGATAAAAAAAATTGCATGTTTTATGTTTTGTCCCAAATAACTACCCAATCAGCAATCGTGCCCCAGTTACTCTCCCACTGTCTTAACCTCCCACGACTTTCACCCCTCCATGCAATCGTGACCCAAGTTTTTCTCTTTCCACTGTCTTAACCTCGCCACGACTTTCACCCTCCATGCAATCGTGTCCCAAGTTCTTCTCTTTCCCGGTAAGCTCAGTGCCAGACCACCACAATTCCAGACAGACCTCGCAAATTCCAAGCCCACTGGCGTCCAACATAAAATGATCGTTCATGTAACATCAGAATGGTTGTCAGGTCTTGCCACTTTCCTATCATGGTCATTTCTGTCTGCCATGTCACCTGAGCTGAGCGTGGCGGATGTTCAGCCTGGAGGACGCGAACTGACCCCAACGCCATGCAGGTCACGACTGTCTGCTGGAAGTTTTGAAGGCCGGTGTGGCACAGGGCAGAATCAAATGATCCAACGGCCTTGCCCAACTCGTAGGGAGGCTCAAGGAACAGTCCCAGGGGAAATGACGCAGAGGAAGGCAGCGGTGAGGGATAGGAGAGGTCAATGTGGGGACCCAAGACCTCGTTCATAACCGCTGGCCTGACGCCCCAACGACCTCTTGAAGAGGAAAGGCAGCGAGAGGCAAGATCCTGTGGGAAGCCCCTCTCCCTCATCAACCATGAAAATCTGTTTTAATTGAGATATTCATCTTCCTCGTCTCTCTCTCTCTCTCTCTCCTCTCTCTCTCTCTCTCTCTCTCTCTCTCTCTCTCTCTCCTCTCCGCCTCTCTCTCTCTCCTCACTCTCTCTCCTCTCTCTCCGCCTTTGATTTTTTTTTCGATGACCTTTTTCTTCTTATGTCTTTTATTTTGTGTCCCTGGTCAAATAAAGCAAGTGAAGCACTTCTATGAAAAACGGAGATTTTGAGTCTGAATGTTCGAACACATTCATGTTTTTTTTTTTTTTTTTTTTTTGTTTTTTAAGAAATAAAAAAAAAACAGATTTAAGGATTTGTGTTATTCCGATTTATGAAAGACAAAAACCAAACTATGAATTCTAGGCAAACTTTGAAGGTGTTCCTAAATACTGGTGTGTGTTCAGTGTCTTTGTGACGATCTTCTGTGGCACTAACATTTTGTGACGTCTTAATTTGTGCACTGTATCAAATGTCATGTTTATCTTCTTGTTGATATGAGAAAACGTTTAGGAAAGAAATAGTTGATTTTACAAGTGTCTCAAATATTGACGTTACAATGGTAATAAACGAGTTTATTAAACGAATCCATGATAACACGTACTTTAACCCCAGGGGGTTCTTACTGGGCCTTTTCTCATCTCCTTACCATGTAGGCATCTATTATTCCGTCTTCGGACGCGTCCGATATAGCTGTTGGTAACAGCGAAGAATCATTCAAGGAAGCTATGCCGGATTTCATATACTAAAGGAAAGCACACAAAACGTAAAGTTGTCTGCGTTGGATTGGAAAGGATCGTTGGCGGGGATGGATACTTGGAAGATGTAAAGGATCGTAGATGGAGGATACGTATTGGAAAGGATCTTTGGACGATGGACATTGGAAGGATGGACAATTGGAAAGGATCGTTGGAAGGAATGGATCGTGAGAAGGATTTTTGGAAAATCTTTACGGAAAGGAACTTGGACGATGGACAATTGGAAAGGATTGGAAGGACTTGGATACTGGATATTGGAATGGACGTTGGACGAATGGATACTGACTGAGGGAACAATTAGGAAAGGATCGTTGGACGGATGGATACTTATGGAAAGATCCTGGGACTCTACTGTGACTGATGGCCAAATGGAAAGACCGTTGGCACGGACGGAACTGGAGATTGGCAAACCACCCTGCACGGATGGATACCTGACGGATGGACAATAGATCTGGAATGACCTGAGAACAAAAGTATACCACTTTTGCTAAGATCTCCTTTCCCCCCAAACCATCACCTTATCCTCGATCTGTGCCTTTTGCCCACCCCGAACCATCCACTCCACCCTCCACCCACCACCCCCACCCCCACCCTCTCGACCCTGCCCAGCACCCCGGACTGTTCGCCGCCCCTAACCTTACACCTTCGGCGTCTCCCAATCGCCAGCAGAGATGCCGACGCCCCCCCCCAAAGCCCTCTTGCCCTATTCCGGCCCCCTTGAAATTGAGCCCTGGGGCCGGTCCCTCTCCGACACACGCGCCAGAAGCACGAGCAATGCACGGCACGCACGCAGGACCGTCACAAGCTGCGAGGGAAGGGGGGGGGGGGAGGGGAGAGGGTTGAGGGGATACGGTGCCAGAGAGAGAGAGAGAGACGGGAGGACGGAAGGGTAGCCAGGAGAAGAAGGGAGGGACGGGGAGGAAAGTGATGATGAGAAAGGAGTGGGGGGGGGGGGGGGGGGGAGGAAAGTGCTCTCTAGGGGTTTTAATGAGCGCGAGAAAAATTTGACACACGTGTGTTCTGCCCTGGAGACCTTTCATGGGCTCCCCCCGGAGGAAAAGCTCGGGAGGCATGACGTGACTGAAGTCTTTCGCGCTCTTCTCACGCCCCCCGTGTCACCGAACGAGTTCAAGAGAGATAAGCCCTGATGGAACGGGTCCTTTGGGAGAGGCTAGAAGGAGAAGGGGGGGGGGATGAGGGAAGGGGGGAGGGGGTCAAGGAGGGGGAGGGAAGGAGTGGAGAAGGAGGGCAAGGAGGAGGAGGAGAGGGGGAGGAGAAGAAGAAGGGAGGTTTATGGGGGAACCAGGATAGGAGGGTCAAGCAATGAAAGTGCAAGCAAGGCTGCTTAGAGCCAGGTGCGTGTGGGTGTGGGTTGCGGGGGGGGGGGGGGGGGGGGGGGGGGGGGGGGGTGGGGGGGGGGAATGGGGGGTGGGGGTGAAGAGGGGGGGAGGAGGGAAAAAAGGGGAAGGAAGGCTGAGAGACTGGGGTAGATATGCGTAAGGGGTGATGTTCCATCACAGAAATGGCAGCATACACCGCGTATACATTCACAATGGTATTGTACTAGTCCTTCTTTCGTACCGGTCTGAATGAGACACAACAGGCCGCGATGCACGTGCTAACATCTTATTCACACCCTTTGATATATCTGCATGCAGTTCACACCACCACCACCCACCACCACTTCCACTACCATTCCACAAACAATGATGATAATTTTAAAAAAAAGACACACAAGTTCTGTTTTGTTTGAGTATGGTTTCATGTTTCTAAAACTCCTGCAGGCTGCAATGCAAATACTGTATACTCCTTCGACGAGCTCCAATTTTTGGACGCGCTCACAGTTTAACAGCGCATAATGGCGTATGACAAGTTTAGTATCTTGAGCTGATCTGCTGAGCATCCATTTACACATTGCTGAGTACGCCAGAATGCCTGGTGCGTGTCTTGCTAGAGATGCAACTCCACAGTGCACAGACGGAAGGCAAGCGTTCACAGGATAGCTAGAAAAAGCGCTTCAAGGACACACCCATGGCTTCCTTGAAGAGCTTTATCATATGGCCAGACACCTGACTTCAAGGACACACTCATGGCCTCAACGAAGAGCTTTATCATATGGCCAACACCTGGCTTCAAGGACACACCCATGGCTTCACCAAAGAGCTGTATCATATGGCCAGACACCTGGCTTCAAGGACACACCCATGCTTCAAACCAAAGAGCTTTATCATACGGCCAGACACCTGGCTTCAAGGGCACACTCATGGCCTCAACGAAGAGCTTTATCAATATGGCCAGACACACACATGCTTCAAAAGAGCTTTTCATACGGCCAGACACCTGGCTTCAAGGACACACTCATGGCCTCAACGAAAAAGCTTTATCATATGGCCAGACACATTCATGGCCTCAACAAAGAGCTTTATCATATGGCCAGACACCTGACTTCAAGGACACCCCATGGCCTCACCAAAGAGCTTTATCATATGGCCAGACACCTGGCTTCAAGGGCACAACCCATGGCTTACACCAAGAGCTTTATCATATGGCCAGACACCATGGCCTTTAGGTACACACCCAGCTCACCAAAGAGCTTTATCATACGGCCAGACAACCTGGCTTCAAGGACACACTCATGGCCTCAACGAAGAGCTTTATCATATGGCCAACACCTCTTGGCCCCCTTCAACCCAAGACTTTTTATACGGCCAGACACCTGGCTTCAAGGACACACTCATGGCCTCAACGAAAAGCTTTATCATATGGCCAGACACACTCATGGCCTCAACGAAGAGCTTTATCATATGGCAGACAGACCCAAAAAACTCATGGCCTCAACGAAGAGCTTTATCATATGGCCAGACACACTCATGGCCTCAACGAAGAGCTTTATCATATGGCCAGACACCTACTTCAGACCACTCATGGGCCCCAACGAAAGCTTTATCATATGGCCAGACACACTCAGGCCTCAACGAAGAGCTTTATCATATGGCCAGACACAAACTCATGGCCTCAACGAAAAGCTTTATCATACTGCCAGACACACTCAACTGCCTCAACGAAAAGCTTATCATATAACGCCAGACACACTCATGGCCTCAACGAAGAGCTTTATCATACGGGCAACACACATGGCCTCAAAAGAAGCCTTTATTCATTGGCCAGACACTTGCTTCAAGGACACACTCATGCCTCAACGAAGAAGCTTCAATCACATGGCCTAGACACACTCGATGGCCCAACGAAGAGCTTATCATATGGCCAGACACCTGACTCAAAGGACACATCTGGCCTCAACGAAGAGCTTTATCATATGACAGACACACTCAGGCCTAAACGAACAGCTTTATAACGGCCAGACACACCACGCTATCGAAAAGCTTTAATCATAAGGCCAGAGCACACTCTGCCAACAAGTTCTTGATCATACGCCCAGACACAAATGGCCTCAGAACAAGCACATATGGCCAAACACTGCTTCATGGTCCACACCATGCCCAACGGAAGAGCTTTCTGGCAGACAGAAGCCCAAGAGGTTAAATGCCAGACACCTGGTCAAGCAAGGCCCAAAAAGTTAATAAAGGGCCCAATCTTCAAGGAACAATGGCCCCCAGAGTTAAACGCCAGTCCCCGGAAAAGCCCAGAGAAATGCCGTTCGAACTGACATAACACCAGAGAGCGCCCCCTCCAGTTCTGGTGAGCAGAAGCCCAGAGGAAATGCCAGTTCTAGTGAACAGAAGCACAGAGGAAACGACAGTTCTGGTGAGCAGAAGCCCAGAGGAAACGCCAGTTCTGGTGAGCAGAAGCCCAGAGGAAACGCCAGTTCTGGTGAGCAGAAGCCCAGAGGAAATGCCAGTTCTAGTGAACAGAAGCACAGAGGAAACTCCAGTTCTGGTGAGCAGAAGCCCAGAGGAAATGCCAGTTCTAGTGAACAGAAGCACAGAGGAAACGCCAGTTCTGGTGAGCAGAAGCCCAGAGGAAATGCCAGTTCTAGTGAACAGAAGCACAGAGGAAACGCCAGTTCTGGTGAGCAGAAGCCCAGAGGAAATGCCAGTTCTAGTGAACAGAAGCACAGAGGAAACGACAGTTCTGGTGAGCAGAAGCCCAGAGGAAATGCCAGTTCTAGTGAACAGAAGCACAGAGGAAACTCCAGTTCTGGTGAACAGAAGCACAGAGGAAACGACAGTTCTGCAAGTCCAGGGTCACCTTGTCTTCATTGCCTGCGAACAACTCGTGCACGACGTGCGGATGAGAGTCTTTCGTGCCCACATCGGCCTGATCAGCCGCTGTCAGCATGCCGCAGTTAGTGCAGTCCTCTTCAATGACGTGTGGATGAGCCTTTCGTGCCCTCATCGGCCTGATCAGCCGCTGTCAGCCATGCCGCAGTTAGTACAGTCCTCTTCAATGGGATATCCAAGGTCATCGTTGACGAGATGACACAGCTCCGGCATTGTAACGTGCTGTCGCTGAACTGTAAAGACCAACATGAATTGAACCGAATAATTATGATGGGCCAACAACACCTTGCCACTGAGCCTAATCTGGAGTCAATGATAAGTGTGTGTAATATCGTCTGTATGAACGCGCTGCGTTTCCGTTAATTAATTAAGGTTAATTGCTCTGATTTGGAGATTTTTTTTTTCATGCTCGGAAATTTCGAAACTGAGCAAAGCTGGATCTTGTCTGCGTAATTGAAGGCCGATCGCGCGGGAGTTTTAATGTGATGTTGGCTGAAAAATCACTCTACACACACACACACACACACACACACACACACACACACACACACACACACACACACACACACACACAAACCCAACTTTGTGTTTTAGTCTAACCATGGTGCTGAGACCATGCTGACCATCAATCTGCATGAAGGTGCGCTTGGTGTATATATTCACTGCTCTCTTTCAGCGAGTAGTGGATCACATGCACACATATATGAGACATGATCACCGGTTCCTTAGTTCTGTCTCCACTGTCTCGGAAGAATACGGAGCATCCTCCAAGAGAGATAGCACCTGCACATGCCACTAAGTTCTATAGACCAAATCCTCATGCATTTCTGTATGGCGTTAGAGTGATATCAAAAGAACGTAAA
>CM031606.1:6558712-6559833 GCA_018398815.1 Conus ventricosus
ACCCCCATCCACTGCCTTCATCTCACACCACCCCCACCCCACCACTACCCTCTTCCCTCCCCCCCTCCTCCCCTCGTCACCTTCACCACCCTACAACACCCCCCTCCTTCCGTCCCCCCACCCCCACCATGACCCGCGCATCACACATCAGGGGGAACAACTAGGCTGGACGAGGGATGGAAGGTAAACAACTTGACGTTTTAATTGCTTTCCGCTGACCACCCCTGTAGGATGTAGACTGTAGCTTTTCTGCTAGTTCCCCCGCGTGTAGCTTTAAACCGACACTTTGTTGACCAGGCTGCTGGACTTCTCCAGGCGGCTGTACTGTAGATGTGGTCCCCTGTACGGCCAGGCTCGCCCAGGCCCAGGCTGTACATAGGTTTGTATGGAACCTGGGTAATCGGCGATGTATGAGGCCGGCCTGTACTGTAGATGTGGTCCCTTTTTACTGGCCAGGCTGTCCCAGGTCCATGCTGTACATAGGTTTGTATGGAACCCGGGTAAACAGGCGATGTATGGGCCGGCCTGTTTCGGCTGTTACGTCAGTCAGTTCATACTGTGATAAAGTGTGTGTGTGTGTGTGTGTGGGGTGTGTGGTGTGTGTGTGTGTGTTGGTGTGTGTGTGGGTGTGTGGGTGGTGTGTGTGTGGTGTGATGTATGGGGATTGGATGGATGGATGGTGAAGGTTGGATGGATTTGTATGTGCGTCTCTCTCTCATTCTCTCTCTCTCTCTCCTCTCTCTCTCTCCCCTCCTCTCTCTCTCCTCCTCCCTCCTCTCTTCTCTTCTCTGTGTGTATGTATGTATGGTTTAATGTATGTATATATGTTGGGTTGGGGGATGGGGTTAGGGATGTGCGTCTCTCTTTCTCTCTCTCTCTCTCTCTCCCCTCTCTTCTCTCTCTCTTCTCTCTTTCCTCTCTCTCTCTCTCTTTTTGGGTATGTATGGATGAATGTATGTATGTATGATTTTGTGACAGGACAGAATAGTTGCCCTGTAGATTTGTCGTCTGTCTGTCCCTTTCTCTTCTCTCTTCTTCTCTCTCCTCTCTCTTTTCCTCCCCTCCTCTTTTCCCCCTTCTTCCCCTTTTCTCTCTCCTCTCTTCTCTCTCCTTTTCTCTTC
>CM031606.1:6559933-6567433 GCA_018398815.1 Conus ventricosus
CATGTTCTCTCGAACGGTAAGGGCCTTGGACATGTTCCCTTCTGAAAGATCGTTCTGTGAAGAAGGGCCCTGACATGTTCCTTGAAGATCGTTCTGTAGAAGCCTTGCATTCCTCTGAAAATCGTCTGTGAAGAAGCCTGTGACATGTCCCTTCTAAAGATCGTTCTGTGAAGAAGGGCCTCTGGACATGTTCCCTTCTGAAAGATCGTTCTGTGAAGAAGGGCCGGTGGACATGTTCTCTTCTGAAAGATCGTTCTGTGAAGAAGGGCCTGTGGACATGTTCCCTTCTGAAAGATCGTTCTGTGAAGAAGGGCCTGTGGACATGTTCTCTTCTGAAAGATCGTTCTGTGAAGAAGGGCCTGTGGACATGTTCTCTTCTGAAAGTTCGTTCTGTGAAGAAGGGCCTGTGGACATGTTCTCTTCTGAAAGTTCGTTCTGTGGAGAAGGGCCTGTGGACATGTTCTCTTCTGAAAGTTCGTTCTGTGAAGAAGGGCCTGTGGACATGTTCTCTTCTGAAAGATCGTTCTCTGAAGAAGGGCCTGTGGACATGTTCTCTTCTGAAAGTTCGTTCTGTGAAGAAGGGCCTGTGGACATGTTCTCTTCTGAAAGATCGTTCTGTGAAGAAGGGCCTGTGGACATGTTCTCTTCTGAAAGTTCGTTCTGTGAAGAAGGGCCTGTGGACATGTTCTCTTCTGAAAGATCGTTCTGTGAAGAAGGGCCTGTGGACATGTTCTCTTCTGAAAGATCGTTCTGTGAAGAAGGGCCTGTGGACATGTTCTCTTCTGAAAGTTCGTTCTGTGAAGAAGGGCCTGTGGACATGTTCTCTTCTGAAAGTTCGTTCTGTGAAGAAGGGCCTGTGGACATGTTCTCTTCTGAAAGTTCGTTCTGTGAAGAAGGGCCTGTGGACATGTTCTCTTCTGAAAGTTCGTTCTGTGAAGAAGGGCCTGTGGACATGTTCTCTTCTGAATGTTCGTTCTGTGAAGAAGGGCCTGTGGACATGTTCTCTTCTGAAAGTTCGTTCTGTGAAGAAGGGCCTGTGGACATGTTCTCTTCTGAAAGTTCGTTCTGTGAAGAAGGGCCTGTGGACATGTTCTCTTCTGAAAGTTCGTTCTGTGAAGAAGTGCCTGTGGACATGTTCTCTTCTGAAAGTTCGTTCTGTGAAGAAGGCCTGTGGACATGTTCTCTTCTGAAAGATCGTTCTGTGAAGAAGGGCCTGTGGACATGTTCTCTTCGGCATAAGCCACTGGGCAGAATCCAACCCTCCTGGTGTTTCGGAGGAGTCTGTGTTCACACACACACACACACACACACACACACACACACACACAGACACACACACACACACACACACTCACACACACACACACACACACACACACACACACACACACACACACACACACACACAAGCGCACTATCGCGCTCGCGCGAGCTCCCACTTTAAAAAACATGTTCAAATACAATTATATTCTCATTTTAACATCACAATTTACTTCAAGAAAATAATTCAGGCGTTAGAGAAAATTACTTTTGCCATACGTCTCTTATGCAGCTTGTTGATCATTGTCTAATATAAATAATAATGACTTGATTAGAGTTCTTTTGTCGACTTTGCCAAAGCCTTTTATGTTATAAACGACCTCTTGTCGTGAAGGAACACACTGAAAGCTATCAAACCAAGCTTTAGACTTTATTAGATCTTTTCTGAGTGATCGCCAACAACCTGTTGAAAGTTGTAGCAGGCGGTCAGAGTTAATCCCTTTGAAATCTGGTGTCCCTAAAGGACCAGTATCAGGACCTCTCTTATTGTCTCTACACATGAATGGTTTGCCTTTATACATTGAGGGTGGTGGTAAAAGTTTCCTGATCACACTTCGTTACACTTTAGCAGTGGTAACCCTATGATATTTAGTAAATGACCTTCAGAGCAGCATCAATGTATTGATTTGACTTACATTGATTAGATTTATATTGATTACACACACGTGTATTCCTTAAGTAAATTAGAATGTAAAATGTAGTTGTAAAATCGACGTGACTGGTGTGTATATGTACTGGTATGTGAGTGACTCATGGTGTGTATATGTACTGCTATGTGAGTCTGTGAGATCGCATGCGGACATGTGTGTGTGTGTGTGTGTGTGTGTGTGTGTGTGTGTGTGTGTGTGTGTGTGTGTGTGTGCGTGTGTGTGCGCGTGCGTGCGTGCGTGCGCGCGTGTGTGCGTGAGGTGTGTGTGTGTGCGCGCGTGGGTGCGTGCGTGCGTGCGTGCGTGTGTGTGTGTGTGTGTGTGTGTGTGTGTGTGTGTGTGTGTGTGTGTGTGTGTGTGTGTGTGTGTGTTGTGACGCACACTACATCTAGAATATTTTACGACGTTTTGGAATTTTTGGACATTTTAAGAATTAATTTTCCATTAAAAAAAAAAAAGTTCATTCGTTCAATGATTTCTTTTATTTCAGAAGTTAACTATGTAGGTCTAGATCAGTGTATTTCAGACAGTAAACCTATGCCGATCTGTTACAGGAAACTGGATTTACCCACATCACCCTCTGAGAGAGAGAGAGAGAGAGAGAGAGAGAGAGAGAGAGAGAGAGAGAGAGAGAGATTGATTGATTGATTGATTGATTGATTGATTGATTGATTGATCTTTAATACACAAGGATGGAGATTTTAGGCCAAAACCTAGTCTTACGATCTGTCCTTGTCATGCATACATTATTTCAGCACATATCATTCATATGTGAGAGAGAGAGAGAGAGAGAGAGAGAGAGAGAAGAGAGAGAGAGAGAGAGAGAGGGAGGGAGGGAGGGAGGGAGAGAGAGAGAGTGAGAGAGACAGACAGCAGTATTCGGCCTTGTGACCAGTTCTTGACTTACTTTGTAGATTATTATGTATGAAACGAGTGACAAACGGGTTACAAACCGGGAGAACAGATAAAATGCTGTTTTTCTCTCTCTCTTTTCTTTATTTTCTTCTTTATCTTTTCTTTGCTCGTAAACATACTTTGTTTGCCTGGGAATGGATGAAGTGGATTTTCTTGTTAAAGCACACTTTGTTGCCGAGGGGAGGAAGCGAGGAAAACCCAGTTTCTTTCCGCACTGTTCCCGCCACGTGTATACTGTGGAAAATACACTGATCGGCTTCTTTCACATAGTTCGTTTATCAAATAACAGCCAATATTTCACGAATAGATTTTCCTCTCTTGATGACCAGAAATAATTCCCATAAGTTGTACAAGAATCTATGTTAAGTGTTTTAGTATCACACACACACACACACACACACACACACACACACACACACACACACACACACACACACACACACACACACACACATACACACACACACTCATCATATACATAAATCATATATCAAACATATGAATTCATAAATGATGCATACACCCGAGTAAACACATACATACATACATACATACATATTCATGTACATGTATGTAAGTCAGAATTATGAAAGACGCTAAACCAGCTGAGTGTGTGACGTCACAGCATCACTCGCCCTCCCTCCTCCTCCCACCCTCTCTGCGCCCCATTGTCGACTCTCTGCTCGACCCGAGGCCACACACTGAATACAGATCACCCTCTCTGCGCCCCATTGTCGACTCTCTGCTCGACCCGAGGCCACACACTGAATACAGATCACCCTCTCTGCGCCCCATTGTCGACTCTCTGCTCGACCCGAGGCCACACACTGAATACAGATCACCCTCTCTGCGCCCCATTGTCGACTCTCTGCTCGACCCGAGGCCACACACTGAATACAGATCACCCTCTCTGCGCCCCATTGTCGACTCTCTGCTCGACCCGAGGCCACACACTGAATACAGATCACCCTCTCTGCGCCCCATTGTCGACTCTCTGCTCGACCCGAGGCCACACACTGAATACAGATCACCCTCTCTGCGCCCCATTGTCGACTCTCTGCTCGACCCGAGGCCACACACTGAATACAGATCACCCTCTCTGCGCCCCATTGTCGACTCTCTGCTCGACCCGAGGCCACACACTGAATACAGATCACCCTCTCTGCGCCCCATTGTCGACTCTCTGCTCGACCCGAGGCCACACACTGAATACAGATCACCCTCTTCTGCGCCCCATTGTCGACTCTCTGCTCGACCCGAGGCCACACACTGAATACAGATCACCCTCTCTGCGCCCCATTGTCGACTCTCTGCTCGACCCGAGGCCACACACTGAATACAGATCACCCTCTCTGCGCCCCATTGTCGACTCTCTGCTCGACCCGAGGCCACACACTGAATACAGATCACCCTCTCTGCGCCCCATTGTCGACTCTCTGCTCGACCCGAGGCCACACACTGAATACAGATCACCCTCTCTGCGCCCCATTGTCGACTCTCTGCTCGACCCGAGGCCACACACTGAATACAGATCGATCTTTCCGCTGATTTGCCTGTGTTGAAAGACCGGATATCAAGTAAGCGGATTGAAGGAAGAGAGAGAGAGCAGCCGCCACCAACATTCGTCGCTCTCTTATTTCTTTTTCTTTTTTCTTTTTTAGTGGGGAGGGGGAGGGGAGAGGAGGTTCGTATGATTATTCATACATCCGGTTTTGTGTGTGTGTGTCAATAATTGTTTTAAATCAGATAGGTGTGTGGTTGTTGTTTTTTTCACTTTATCGGCCTAAATGCAGAGGAGAATCAAAATGTGGGACGCAGGATGATATTGGATACTGCACATTTCTTCACATGACTACGCGCATGTGTGAACAGCTCATATGTACATACACAAACACACGTAGACAGATGGATAGATATAGATGAATAGATAAGTGAGAGTTGTCTTTTTCTTCATGAATGTTTTATGTTTCACACACACACACACACACACACACACACACACATTTTTTTTTCTTTTATTGACAAACGTTAAATGATTCAGGAGGTGTTCGTTTATTTTCGCATTCATTGTGTTCTCAACGGCGTTGTCGTTAAGGAAAGGGAGACAGGGGAGGAGGGGTGGGCGCGGGGGGTTGGGGGGAGGTGTTGGAGGGGCGGGAGGGTGTGTGTTGAGAAGGCATACGATAACGTTACATTCCACATGCCACAAACATGTCTCCCCCCACCCCGCTCTTCTTCCTCCTTTAATAAATGACGTTGCTACGGAGAAAGATCTGATCAAGCTGACTCGTCGATTTTACGGACTGTGATGTTTAGGGGTGAGAAGGTGGGTGAGTCGAGTAAGTTGTGTTTGTGCCCTCCCTTAACCCCTCCCCCCCCCCTCCCCATTCTTTCATTGGAATGGTGGGCGTCGTACCGCGGTTGAGTAAGGGGGGAGGGGGGGGGGGGCATAAGGAGAGTGTGTGGTGGGGATATGTTGTGAGATATTGCAGGGGTCGGAATTGGTGTCCGTGTCCTTGAGCATGCTTCGTGTGTGTTTGTTTCCCTTTTTTGTTGTCCCCCCCCCCCCCCCCCCCCTCTTCAGCAGCATGTGCTGTATTTGCGTCGTGTTAGGGACCCTCAGGCACGTTTTTCAAATGTTTTTTCTCCCCTTTCTTAGCAGCGTGTATTGTATTTGCTTAGTGGTAGGTACCCTCAAGCATGTTGGTGTGTTTTTTCCTGTTCAATGTGCATGACTGACTCCCCCCCCCCCCCCCCCCCCCCCACCCTTTTAATCTATTTTCTAATTAATTTGAGCAAACATTGCGACTTAGGTAGTTTTCCTGAGAAAAAAAATGAGAAAAAAAAAAAAAAAAAAGAAATGCACCTCCACGTCGTCGGAGAAGACAAGTTTGTTTCTATTTCTTCGGTTATTAGGTAAACATGATGTCATCATAAGGAACTGTTGTCTTGAGGTTATTAGGTAAACATGATGTTATCATCAGGAACTGTTGTCTTGAGGTTATTAGGTAAACATGATGTTATCATCAGGAACTGTTGTCTTGAGGTTATTAGGTAAACATGATGTTATCATCAGGAACTGTTGTCTTGAGGTTATTAGGTAAACATGATGTTATCATCAGGAACTGTTGTCTTGAGGTTATCAGGTAAACATGATGTTATCATCAGGAACTGTTGTCTTGAGGTTATCAGGTAAACATGATGTTATCATCAGGAACTGTTGTCTTGAGGTTATCAGGTAAACATGATGTTATCATCAGGAACTGTTGTCTTGAGGTTATTAGGTAAACATGATGTTATCATCAGGAACTGTTGTCTTGAGGTTATTAGGTAAACATGATGTTATCATCAGGAACTGTTGTCTTGAGGTTATTAGGTAAACATGATGTTATCATCAGGAACTGTTGTCTTGAGGTTATCAGGTAAACATGATGTTATCATCAGGAACTGTTGTCTTGAGGTTATTAGGTAAACATGATGTTATCATCAGGAACTGTTGTCTTGAGGTTATTAGGTAAACATGATGTTATCATCAGGAACTGTTGTCTTGAGGTTATTAGGTAAACATGATGTTATCATCAGGAACTGTTGTCTTGAGGTTATTAGGTAAACATGATGTTATCATCAGGAACTGTTGTCTTGAGGTTATTAGGTAAACATGATGTTATCATCAGGAACTGTTGTCTTGAGGTTATTAGGTAAACATGATGTTATCATCAGGAACTGTTGTCTTGAGGTTATCAGGTAAACATGATGTTATCATCAGGAACTGTTGTCTTGAGGTTATTAGGTAAACATGATGTTATCATCAGGAACTGTTGTCTTGAGGTTATTAGGTAAACATGATGTTATCATCAGGAACTGTTGTCTTGAGGTTATCAGGTAAACATGATGTTATCATCAGGAACTGTTGTCTTGAGGTTATTAGGTAAACATGATGTTATCATCAGGAACTGTTGTCTTGAGGTTATTAGGTAAACATGATGTTATCATCAGGAACTGTTGTCTTGAGGTTATTAGGTAAACATGATGTTATCATCAGAACTGTTGTCTTGAGTTATTAGGTAAACATGATGTTATCATCAGGAACTGTTGTCTTGAGGTTATTAGGTAAACATGATGTTATCATCAGGAACTGTTGTCTTGGGGTTATTAGGTAAACATGATGTTATCATCAGGAACTGTTGTCTTGAGGTTATTAGGTAAACATGATGTTATCATCAGGAACTGTTGTCTTGAGGTTATTAGGTAAACATGATGTTATCATCAGGAACTGTTGTCTTGAGGTTATTAGGTAAACATGATGTTATCATCAGGAACTGTTGTCTTGAGGTTATTAGGTAAACATGATGTTATCATCAGGAACTGTTGTCTTGAGGTTATTAGGTAAACATGATGTTATCATCAGGAACTGTTGTCTTGAGGTTATAGGTAAACATGATGTTATCATCAGGAACTGTTGTCTTGAGGTTATCAGGTAAACATGATGTTATCATCAGGAACTGTTGTCTTGAGGTTATCAGGTAAACATGATGTTATCATCAGGAACTGTTGTCTTGAGGTTATCAGGTAAACATGATGTTATCATCAGGAACTGTTGTCTTGAGGTTATTAGGTA
>CM031606.1:6591999-6691999 GCA_018398815.1 Conus ventricosus
GAACCTTAGAATTAAAGCGCAGACGTTCGACTTGAACGAACGTAGATGGCGCTTTGTATGGTTTTGAGTACACTAAAGATGGTGATTATAAACGCAAAGAGGTTGGCGACAGCAAAAGTTTCCTAAACTAGAACAACTGCGCAATCTAGAGGCAAATAATGTTGGCCAGTATGAATATAAAATAGTTCGAAAACCTGACCTCAAATGGCACTTAGAACCATATTTAGAATGGGAAATAAAATTTGAATTCATAAGCCCATTTACATATTTTAGCCGTCAAAAAAGTTTCAGAAAATCATTCAACTCTGGCCCTTTACATGTAAGTCTTATGCCGGACGACAATAGTCTGAAAGAAATTGAAATAACGCCGTATGGGAAAAAACAGTACATCCTCCACAGAAAAGAAACAGTTGTAAAAAAAGCTTCTACAAAATTACAGTTCTTTCCAAGCAGAAAATTAGGAGATACGTTCACAATGATATTTGAAATTTCTGTCTTTAAAGATGTGGAGAGGGATGGGGTTGTGGGCGTTAGTGACGTCCTTATAAAAGGAATTAATATTAGCTGGCAAAACTTAGACGTTAAACGCCTTAACGTTGTTGTCGTCGTTCTTCACAATGGTGAGGATATTAAGATCATAACAACAAGCAACAAAATCAATGTTGACTTAAATAGAAAACAATCTTACAGAACTGAATTGGATTAATCTTACACATTTAGGCCTCATAGGATTTTATTATACTGAACAAGTTTTGACGGAGAGTATGATAAAAATAATAACTGGATTAGATTAAATTCTGTTATAAAACCATGGCGCAGTTAAACTTTATGACAAAAACTCCTCATTGCTCATTGATTTGTGGGCAGACTGGTTGTGGAAAAACAATATTTGTCCTAGACCTATTACAAACAGTTTATCGCTATAATTTTAATCATATTGTAGTTTTCTGTCCAACACTTAAATGGAACAAAGCATATCATGATAGAAGGTTTATATGGACAGATGATGACATATATTTAGTTGATCCTAGCAATAAACTGAGTGAGTGTTTAGAACAGTTTTTATAAACTGTTTGAAGGAACGCAAACACTATTTATTATAGATGACTGTTCGGCAGAAAGAGACATAGTTAAAAGAGAAACACTTTGTCGAAACTAGCTTTCAGCGGAAGGCATGCTAGGATAAGTGTGTGGATTTTATGCCAGAAATATAACTCGGTTTTAAAAGACTTTAGAGAACAGTTAAAGACTGTAGTTTTATTTCACATGAAAGACAGAGACTCATTTGAAGAATGTTTGCGCGAAAATGATGTTATTGAAAATGACCAGGAAAAACACAGGATTAAGCAAAAATTAAAATCTGAAAAGTTTAGTAAATTAGTATTAAAAACAGATAACCCTGCACAGTATGTTTGTTTGTAGATAATCGTTATTTTTGGTTATTGAAGTCTTACTTGTCAGAGAACAGGGAAAGGCGGCTTTTAGGCCACTTTCGCCCAAAAACTTGGTGGAAGAGCAAGTGAGTTAGAATTGGTAAAATGCTGTTCTCTTGGAGAGTTCAAACTTTAGAAATAAAAGGGTACAGAATCCTCCCAGAGAGACGGAAATTTTTCAAAAATGGAGGGGCAACATCAAATTTTGGGAAAGAAGATAGAACGTAGAAATTGAGAACGGCGCGGGGGGGGGGGGTTTTGGGGGTTCCCCTTTTTTCCTGGAAAAATTTGAACGTTTAGGTGGAAAAACACTAAAAACCCTTTAGGGAAAAAAGGAAAAATTAAAAGGGTAAAGGGGGCCCAGCGGGGATCCGCCTGGAAAGATAAAACGTTAAAAAGGGGATGAGAAAATAGGTTTCCCTTCCAGAAGTGGCACATTAAAGGGTAAAGGGGAAAACCAGGTCCTTCGGGAGAGAGGGGAACTTTAGAAGTAAAGGGGACGACGGGAACCTTCGGGAAAATTGGAACATTAGAAGGGGAAGGGGCAACGGGATCCCTTCGGGAGAAAAGGAACTTTGGGAAGTGAAGGGGCAACGGGAAACCTTTGGGGAGAGATAAAAACCCAAAACAATTAAAGGGGGAAAACCCAGGATCCTTCCCCAAAATATGGAACCCTAAATGGAGGGCAACGGGATTCTTTTTTGTGAATAGGGAATTTTTTTAAAGGGATAGGAAAAATTTTTCTAGAGACGGGGAGCTTTAAAAATGGACGGGCCCTTTCTAGAGAAACGGAATTTTTTTCTTTTACTGAAAAGTACCCTTTTTGGGCCTTTTTTGTTGGGTTCCGGGGTTTTTTTGGGTTTGTATTTTTCCCTTTTTTGGAAAAAAAAAGTATCCTGTTTCCCTTTTTGGGTTGGGGTTCCGGGGTTTTTTTTTTGTATTTTTTCCTTTTGGGTTAAAGTACCTTTTTGCCTTTAGTTGGGTTGCCGGTTTTTTGTTTTTGTTTTTTTTCTCTAAATCGTGAAAATGAGCAGCCCCTTTCTTATCGTTCATTTAAATTTCCCGCAGGGGGTTTTTTTTTAAAAAAATCCCCATTTTTTTCGTGGGACCCCTCTCCCTCCCTTTTCTCTCCTTTTTCCCCCCTCTTACTCTCCTTTTCTCCCCACCCTCTCTCTCTCTCACACAACACACACACCCAACACACACACACATACACACCACCAAAAACACATAAAACATACCACACCCTACACACCCCACACAAACACACTGCAAATACCAAGAGGAAAACAGGCGCGCGCGGGGGCGTGCACACACACACCCCACACACACACAAAACACACACACACAAAACACACACACACACACACACTGACTTTTTAAAAAAACCAAACATTTACCCGATTTATTTTTGAGATACTGACCTTTTTTTTTAAAAGAATAAACAACGAACACACTTTTTTGGCCCCCCCCCCCCCCCCCCAAAAAAAAAAAAAAAAAAAAGGGAAAAAAATTTTAACCCTCACAGCAATTTTAAAAAGGGAAAATGATCAGGAAAAACCCTTCATGTACCAAAAATGCACCCATCCAGTACCCCTTTTTACTATTTTCCGTCCAAAAGCTTCCCCCCATCCCCCCCTCCCCTCTCACTCCCCTCTCTTCCCCCTCCTCTCCTCCCCTTCTCCCCTCCTCTCCCCCTCTCTCTCCCCTCTCTTTTCTTTTCCCCCTCTCTCTCTCTCTCCTGTGTGTTGGGGTTGTGTGTGTGGGGTGTGTGTTGTGTGTGTGTGGTGTTTTGTGTGTGTTTTCTTTTATGTAAAATGGTTTTTTACACGTGTGAGGATTTATTGAAAAGAAACCCCATGGGGCCCAATCAAATTTCACAATTTTGACAAATTTCAGATTCAGACTCTTTCTGTCTCGGTTCTGTCCTTTGTCTGGGGTCCCGTCTCTTTCTCTCTCCTCTCTCTTCCCCTCTCTCCCCCCTCTCCTCCTTTTTCTCTCTCTCCTCTCTCTCATCTCTCTCTCTCCCTCCCCCCATTTCCCCTCCTCCCCTTTTTTTTCACACACACACACACACCCCCACACACACCCACACACCCCACAAAACACACACCACAAAAAACACACACACACGCACGCAAAGCACTCCCTCCTCCTCTTGCACCACACACACACACACCCCCACACACACACACAACACCCACACACACAACACACACATCATTCCTCCCTCTCCCTCTTGCACACCCCCACACACAAACACACACACACACCCCACACACACACACCACACACACAAAACACACACTCCCTTTCTCCCCTCTCTCCTCCCCTCTCTCCCCTCCTCTCTTCACTCTCTCTCCTTTTCTCTCTCTCTCTCTTTTACACAACACACACACCAAAACACACACACCATCTAACTATCTATTGTTTTTACTTTTTAAAAAAACACGGCGAGCGCCAAAGCTCGCAAGTGAGGCAGGCGCACATGCTCACACTCGCACACCGTCCTGATAACCCTTTTTTCCTGCACTGCCTCAACACACACAACCACGAACACGACCCCGCAGTGGAACGAACATCTTGGAAAGGGAAGGGGGTGAAAGGAGACGACAGGGGGAGGGCAAGGGACGGAGGGAGGGCTGGGCGTTTGCATCAGCAGTATTTCTGTAGCTGACCTTGGCGACAGTGGTTCACGCTCATTCAAGTTTTCCCTCTTTCCTCCTTTTATATTTCCTTTACTGGCCTCTCTCTCTCTCTCTCTCTCTCTCTCTCTCTCTCTCTCTCTCTCTCTCTGTCTGTTTGCCCTCACACACACACACACACACACACACACACACACACAGTCACGCACGCACGCACACCACGCACGTGCGCTAGCATGCACGCGCACATGCACACGCGCGCTCGAGCGCGCCCACACGCATGCGGCCGCGCGCCGCACGCACACACACGCCCCCGCGCGCACGCACACATACACATGCACGTGCGCGCGCAGACACACAACATACAAACACACACGCACACACACGCATGCACCACGCACGCACGCACACGCACACACACACACACACACACACACACACACACACACACACACACACACACACACACACACAGAGGTAGCCACTTTTTTTCTGGAGTTCATCACTGTCATCGCGTGACTGGGTCTGGAAAAAACGCAGACAGCCAGAGGCGGAGAATGATTGCCTTTCTAACTGTTTCCACTGCTGGCCTCTTAGTATCATCTGATGTCAAAAAGCGGACAAAAATTATTTTTTACGAGATAAACCTTTTCACATCAGTCATAACGACTGTCTCCTTACAGGGTTAATTCATGACTGTGCTCATCATGGAAGAAGTAAGTGTAGCCTTTTGAAGCTTATTAACTCCCAGACTTCTGTTCTGTTGTCGAGTGACGACAGGATTCCGATTTCCCAGAGCTCGCGTTTCAGGCAATCGTGACAAGAGACGGCCTGGTTTCCAGGGTATGGTTGGCCAGCTCCCCTCTCTCCTCCCCCTGCCCTGATCTATGCTACTCCCCTCACTCCCCCATTTCCCTCTTCCCAATCCGCTCTGCTGGTTCTTTCCGATTACGTAAACTCAAAATGTTTATGAAGAAAACTGCTGATGCGTTTACAGAAATGGTAATGTCAGTTGAATGCGATGCAAAGCTGTTTGCGACAAATTGTAAAATAAATGCTTGGATACTCTTAGTTTTCATCTATGTTTATCATCATCAAAAACGTCTTCTTGTTCTCCCTGTTGGTCTTGTTGTTGTTGCTGTTGTTGTTATTGTTGTTGTTGTTGTTGTTGTTGTTGTTGTTTTCTTCTTCTTCTTCTTCTTCTTCTTCTTCTACTTCACTTCTTCTTCTTCTTCTTCTTCTACTTCTTCTTCTTCTTCTTTCTTCTTCTTCTTCTTCTTCTTCTTCTTCTTCTTCTTCTGTTCGTCACATAACCAACATAAGTTAGACTAATACGAGCACATGCTTGTGTGTGTGTGTGTGTGTGTGTGTGTGTGTGTGTGTGTGTGTGTGTGTGTGTGTGTGTGTGTGTGTGTGTGTGTGTGCGTGCAGACATAGACGGTTGTGGACGTTAAACCTGGATTAACTGAACAAACAATGGCGCCAATACTGATACCAGTGCACATGATTCACAGGTGCCCGTTTTCATGAAATCTAGTTCCCGATTTTTATGGGTCAGCGTTACCTCTTTTCATCAGCTATAGTTACCTGCTTTCATCAGCTATAGTTACCTGCTTTCATCAGTCACAGTCACCTGCTTTCATCAGTCATGATTACCAGCCTTCATCAGTCATAGTTACCAGCTTTCATCAGTCATAATTGCCAACTTTCATCAGTCACAATTCATGAGTCATATGTACCTACTGTCATTATTCATAGCTGCCTGCTTTCATCAGTCATACTTACTTGTTTTCACGACATAGTAACTTGTTTCCATGAGTCACATTAATCTGCTTTCACGGGTCATAATTACCCGTTTTTGTGAGTGATAACTACCTGCTTTCAAAGTCATAGCTGCTTACTTTCATCAGTCATAATTACCTGCTTTCATGAATGGGAGTTACTTGTTTTCATACATGATAGCTACCTGCTTTCATGAATGATAGTTACTTGTTTTCATACATGATAGTTTCCTGCTTTATGAATGATAGTTACTTGTTTTCATACATGATAGTTACCTGCTTTCTTGAATGATAGTTACTTGTTTTCATACATGATAGTTACCTGCTTTCATGAATGATAGGTACATGCTTTCATGAGTTATTATTACCTGCTTGAATGCGTCATGCTCACCTGCTTTTATGAGTGATAGTTACTTACTTTCAAAAGAGATAAGTGCATATTTCATCAGTCATTGTTACATTTTCATGAATCACAGTTACATGCTTTCATGAGTAAGGTAAGGTAAGGTCATGTTGCTTATAGCCCAGCCGACCGCAAAGGGCTGTCATCACTTTGAAGTCATCTCACAAGTCACAAAAAAAGACATTCACAAATCTCTTTAAAATACACCTTCTAAAAAATGTACCAGAAACTTCGTTAAAATCTTTCTTCCATAAAATCTTAGATCAGATGATAAATGTTAATCTCCTTCAGACATTCAAAGATCACGTCAGGTGGGACATCTCTGAACAGGGTTTTCATGGAGTCTGCTGTAAAGTGTTTATGTCTCACATCGTACAAGTCCCAACACTCTAAAAGAATATGTGTTTTACTGTGAGTGGTATATGACATGGAATGCACCATGGAGCTTCTTCACCTTTTCAAAGATAAGAAAGGGTGTAAAATGAGTGGTCTGTATGCAAACAGCACAAGACTGTTTTGTCTTTACGACCACCTTGGGAATATGGTAAAAACTCTTTCAGGTTTGGACAGAATTCAAATAGTTTGTTATCCGTCTGTGAGTTCAATTCCTCCTGCCAAAGGTCTTTGACATAAGCCTGGGTTTTGGGTTTCAAATCAGTGTGAGGGAGAGACAATCTGCTCGACTCTTTCTTTGTGGCACTCTTGGCAAGTTCATCAACCACCGCATGGCTGGGATACCAAGCAAAAATTATGTTGTATCCGTCTGATTTCAGAGAGGTGAACAGTTCAAATACTTTCAGCAGCTGAGGGTGCTTGAGATTACGGCCGGCAATGGCCTCTAAAGCAGAAAAGGAGTCTGACAAAATGAGGAAATGCTCATGTTTAGATTTACAGACCATTTCAAGAGCCAGGACCAAGGCTGTCAACTCAGTAGTGTAGATGGAGCTGTCAGTGGGAATGTGTTCAGAACATCTCTGAGGGGGACCCGCTGAACAAAACACAGCAGAGACAACTCCCTCCTCAGCTTTGGAACCATCAGTAAAAATTCTTTTGAAGGATAGAAACTTTGAACACAGTTCGGCGAAAAGAGACTTGTATGCCAAGGAACAGGTGGAATCTTTACGGTACCTGCATTCATCCGCCATAGGTATACGTTTTCTTCAATCGTAGGCACATGCTTTCTTTAGTCATATTTGCCTGTTTTCATAAAGTATTGTTCTCTGATTTCATATGTCATAATTACTCCTTCATGTGTCCCAGGTACCTGTTTTTATCAATCACAGTCACCTGCTATCGTGAGCTACATAAAATTCATAAGGTATAGTTCCCTGCATTCATGAGTCACAGCTAAGTCATAGTTACCCGTTTTTCTGAGTCAAAGGTACCTGCTCACATGAGTCATAGTTATCTATTAACATGACATACGATGACCGTGTTCATGGTGACCACGTTTGACCACCGTATCAAGACGGAAGGTATGGGGAAAAAATAGATCAAATCGTATTGTTAAAGGCATGACAACGGCTAAAGTAACTACTTTCAGATGAAGAAAACAAAAATTATCACTGGTTTCAAGAAGAAAAGGGTTTTAGCAGGCTTTTGAAGCTAAAATATTCCCATAGATAGGCACGCGTCGTAATGCATGGACGCACGGGCTTTGTGACACAGGTCATCGATAATAGCTGGTGTACCGCACTTCAGCTTTCACGCGAAGATGTCAAACCACTCTTCAAACTTCCGTCTCTCTCTCATCTGATGAGCTCTCCAAAGGCCGCGACAAGCCAGACCAGCTTGTCTTTCTTTCACTGCACACCGGTGACACTTCCTTTCCCTCGCTCTCCTGCAACAATCATGGCCTGTCCTGTGTCCGCCATCACCAGACAATCACTGGTTTGTTACATTCAGATTTAACGTCCCCCCACCACCGAGGATGATACAGCATCAATGGGTATAGTCATCCTGGGTGGATGGGGAAAGAGAGTGAGAGATAGAGGAAGACAGAGGAGGGGGGGGGGGGGGGCGCGCACGTAAAACACACACATACATACACACATGTAAACATACATACAAACACACACCAAACATCTATACACACATACAGAGATAGAGCGAAGGCGTGGGGGGGGGGGGGGGGGGGGGAAGGGGAGGAAAGCGCGCACGCGCACGCACACAAACAGACATACACACACATACACACACACACACACACACACACACACACACACTCACTCACACAATTAAAAAAAAAAAACCCACGTACACAGACATTCAGAGAGAGAGAGAGAGAGAGAGAGAGAGAGAGAGAGAGAGCTTTGGCAATCACCCGATCACGGGCAAACTTTTCTTCAAGCGGGTACAAGAGGACTTTAAATTGAGCTGACCATTTCTCGCTTCTTTCATCGCGCCATGGCTTTTACGTCGAAATCCCGAACAGCACTGGCGTGTGTCTCTGTGAACAAAGACGTCGTTCATGGAAAATGAAGAAGAATGACCAGCCGCCGTGGTGAAGTGTCAGCGTCGCGGACTCCCGGTCATGAATGCTGAGTCCTCCTCACTACCTGCGTGCAGTCCACACAGTAATAGGGGGTAAAGATCAGATATGTTGAATGCACTAGGAGTACATTCAAACAAGTACGGGCAAGAGATATACCAGCAGTCAGATGACTGCACGATTGTCACGAAACCCAATCTTTTGGGAACAGGGTTCATACACGCGGAGACATTCGCGTACAGACAGGTTTCTGAAATTCTGGAACTTGGTCTTTTGAGCTCCCTGTTCGTGGCACTACCCTCATCCTTGCCCACGCCTCCCCTCACTCCCTGCCCACCCTATCCCTCACTCCCTGCCCACCCTACCCCTCACTCCCTGCCCACCCTTCCCATCATCCCTGCCCACCCTTCCCCTCATCCCTGCCCACCCTACCCCTCACTCCCTGCCCACCCTACCCCTCATCCTGCCCACCCTACCCCTCACTCCCTGCCCACCCTACCCCTCATCCCTGCCCACCCTTCCCCTCATCCCTGCTCACCCTTCCCCTCATCCCTGCCCACCCTACCCTCACTCCCTGCCCACCCTACCCCTCATCCCTGCCCACCTACCCCTCACTCCCTGCCCACCCTACCCCTCATCCCTGCCCACCCTACCCCTCACTCCTGCCCACCCTACCCCTCACTCCCTGCCCACCCTACCCCTCATCCCTGCCCACCCTACCCCTCATCCCTGCCCACCCTTCCCCTCATCCCTGCCCACCCTACCCTCACTCCCTGCCCACCCTACCCCTCATCCCTGCCCACCCTACCCCTCACTCACCTCCTCACCCTTCCCCTCATCCCTGCCCACCCTACCCCTCACTCCCTGCCCACCCTACCCCTCATCCCTGCCCACCCTTCCCCTCATCCCTGCCCACCCTTCCCCTCATCCCTGCCCACCCTACCCCTCATCCCTGCCCACCCTACCCTCACTCCCTGCCCACCCTTCCCCTCATCCCTGCCACCCTACCCCTCACTCCCTGCTCACCCTTCCCCTCATCCCTGCCCACCCTACCCCTCATCCCTGCCAACCCTACCCCTCATCCTGCCCACCCTTCCCTCATCCCTGCCCACCCTACCCTCACTCCCTGCCCACCCTACCCCTCATCCCTGCCACCCTACCCCTCACTCCCTGCCCACCCTTCCCCTCATCCCTGCCACCCTACCCTCACTCCCTGCCCACCCTACCCCTCATCCCTGCCCACCCTTCCCCTCATCCCTGCCCACCCTTCCCCTCATCCTGCCCACCCTAACCCTCATCCCTGCCCACCCTACCCCTCACTCCCTGCCCACCCTTCCCCTCATCCCTGCCCACCCTACCCCTCACTCCTGCTCACCCTTCCCCTCATCCCTGCCCACCCTACCCCTCATCCCTGCCAACCCTACCCCTCACTCCCTGCCTACCCTACCCCTCATCCCTGCCCACCCTACCCCTCACTGCCTGCCCACCCTACCCCTCACTCCCTGCCCACCCTACCCCTCACTCCCTGCCCACCCTACCCCTCACTCCCTGCCCACCCTTCCCCTCATCCCTGCCCACCCTACCCTCATCCTGCCCACCCTTCCCCTCACTCCTGCCCACCCTACCCCTCATACCCTGCCCACCCTTCCCTCATCCCTGCCCACCCTTCCCCTCACTCCTGCCCACCCTACCCCTCACTCCCTGCCCACCCTACCCCTCATCCCTGCCCACCTACCCTCATCCCTGCCACCCTTCCCCTCATCCCTGCCCACCCTTCCCCTCACTCCCTGCCCACCCTACCCCTCACTCCCTGCCCACCCTTCCCCTCATCCCTGCCCACCCTACCCCTCATCCCTGCCCACCCTTCCCCTCATCCCTGCCCACCCTTCCCTCACTCCCTGCCCACCCTACCCCTCATCCCTGCCCACCCTACCCCTCACTCCCTGCCCACCATACCCCTCACTCCCTGCCCACCCTACCCCTCATCCCTGCCCACCCTTCCCCTCACTCCCTGCCCACCCTACCCCTCACTCCTGCCCACCCTTCCCCTCATCCCTGCCCACCCTACCCCTCACTCCCTGCCCACCCTACCCCTCATCCCTGCCCACCCTACCCCTCATCCCTGCCCACCCTTCCCTCATCCCTGCCCACCCTTCCCCTCACTCCCTGCCCACCCTAACCCCTCACTCCCTGCCCACCCTTCCCCTCATCCCTGCCCACCCTACCCTCATCCTGCCCACCCTTCCCCTCATCCCTGCCCACCCTTCCCCTCACTCCCTGCCCACCCTACCCCTCATCCCTGCCCACCCTACCCCTCACTCCCTGCCCACCATACCCCTCACTCCCTGCCCACCCTACCCTCATCCCTGCCCACCCTTCCCCTCATCCCTGCCCACCCTACCCCTCACTCCCTGCCCACCCTACCCCTCACTCCCTGCCCACCCTACCCCTCATCCTGCCCACCCTTCCCCTCATCCCTGCCCACCCTACCCCTCACTCCCTGCCCACCCTACCCCTCATCCTGCCCACCCTTCCCTCATCCCTGCCCACCCTACCCTCACTCCTGCCCACCCTACCCTCATCCCTGCCCACCCTTCCCCTCATCCCTGCCCACCCTTCCCCTCACTCCCTGCCCACTCTACCCCTCATCCCTGCCCACCCTTCCCCTCATCCCTGCCCACCCTTCCCCTCACTCCATGCCCACCCTACCCCTCATCCCTGCCCACACTTCGCCTCATCCCTGCCCACCCTACCCCTCATCCCTGCCCACCCTACCCCTCATCCTGCCCACCCTTCCCCTCACTCCCTGCCCACCCAAATCCCTCATCCTGCCCACCCTACCCCTCACTCCCTGCCCACCCTACCCCTCATCCCTGCCCACCCATCCCCTCACTCTCTCCCCCGCCGCTCTCCAACTCCTCTTCCCGGCTCGCCTTTCTAAACAGAGTCACTTCCAGACTCGTTCTGTCTCAACTCCAGCGCAACAATCTACAGTCGGATTCAACATCAAGTCGTCACAAAGCATCCCCAACTGAGGAGACACTGCACTGCCGCTGACAAGTAACTGCGGTGGCGTTCAGTGGTGTATGTGCTGATCAAGCACACACAAGTCACCACCTTCAAAGCACACCGGACTGACGACACCACCTTCAAACCACAACGGACTGACGACAATGCTTGTTTAACAACGCGGGGCCAACGTGGGTGAGCGTCCTCTTCCGGAAGGCGCCACCACGTCCATCCAACGACAGCTTCTGTTGACTTTGCTTCATGGTCTGGCGGGTGCACCGTACGACGCATGGTCATGTTGCACATAAACGTGCGAGTCTGAGAAAGACGTCTGCGGATGGGTTCCGTGCCATCCTGTGGAAACAGAGGGGCCACTGTGGTCGCAGGGTGGGGAGAACCTCAGCAGATGGATCAAAAGCACGCCGACCTGTAAATTGACTCTGCCATCACAGGACAATACGACTGGCTAGTGTTTGTGACTAATTTCCCCTGAAGGGTGGACACAGGCCTGCGACTAGACAGCCAAGACTGCTGGGGTGGCCTTCTATTGTGATCTACGGTCTGAAGGATGGTGAGATTTACGTTCCACCTGAGGCTCTTTAGTAACATATCGTCCCCAGACTGATGTTTGTGTGGGAGTCGCTTCGACAGTCTCTGGTGACCGCTTGGATTTATTGCAGCTGGACGAACCTGAGGGAAAGGGGAAAATGGTGGCTTTCAAATTAACGGTCAACTGCTGAACTTTTCTTCTCTCGCTCTCGCTCCCTCTTCGTTCCCATTGATATCTTCTGTTACGGAAGCCACCCTTCCCTGTGATGATTGTTCGTCTTACCTAAGATCTACCACCGCCACCGCCACCACTCCCACCACTCTTCTCCAAACAGTCGCGGACCAGACAGACCTTGTGAGGAGCGACTGTTTGCTCGGTGGAACATTTCAACATAAACAGGGTAGCGTTGATGGAGGGCGATGGGGGTGATTGGGCGGACGGGTGAGGAGAGCAAGAGGGGAGGGGGGGGGGGGGGGTATGTGGGAGCATGCAAACGTACTCGACGGCGCTTTCGAGAGTTTCTCGGTTCTGGTTTTGTTTTGTTGTTACACTGGACTTAGACTAGCTGAAATCTTAGTATGCAGGCTGAAACCAATGGCATTTGTAGCCCAGTCTACCTAAGATCTTATGAAACCGCTGTCGATTTTCTGTGAAGAAGAAGACGTAGCAAACCTCTGGAGGCAAAGGCAGCTGAAAAGAGTTCTATCAGGATGCGCTGAAACACTGGCTTGAGGCGGACTTCTCATGGGGGCCGGAATAGCTCAGTTGGTAGATCGCCGGACTCGTAATCTTGGTGACCTGGGGTTGCGGGTTCGAATCTCCGCCGAGCCGTTTCGGTACAGGGGGATTTTCCCCTCGGTTCTGACTCCATTTTCCGTACAGACCTTCGAATGAGACTATAAACCAAGGTTCCGTGTGTGAACGCATGCATAGCATCTTGCACACACGTAAAATCCCATCACCAACTTTCGGAAGAGAAGGCCAGTTTGGCCGTTGGTATCGATGACACGTTACACATAGCATGCACCCTGCGTGAGAAATGGAAAGAATGAAGGAAGTAAGGAAAATGAGTGATCGATATTAACGACATTGACTGGATGACACGGGAAACGACTGAATGAAGCGCCAGCTGGCAGCTCTTCAGTCGGCACTACCCAGGTAGCAGCCCGTTGTGTAAACGAGTGTGGATTGTAAAGCGCTTAGAGCTTGGTCTCTAGCCGAGAATAGGCGCTATATAAGTATTCATTATTATTATTATTATCATCATGATTATTATTCTCTGAAGTCCTGCCGTCCAGTGCTCTTTAGAGTTACTTCCTGCTAAACCTTCTTGATACAAACAATTCAACTTTCATAGTTTTTGTAGAGAGTAACTGCGGTTGAAAACCACATAATGAGGACGACAACCATGCCATGTCGCTGATTTTATGCACAGTCATTCAGTGACAAGCCTCCACCACTACCATCCCCTCTCACCTACCTCTCTCCCTCTTCCTTCAAGACAATCCTTATGATCATTTGTCATACAAAACATCTTGTATAACATCAATTCGAATAAAAGGTAACGCGCACTAACCTCACGCAAACTGAACACGAACACGTACATCACGTGCGCATGTCTCGCAAACCCGACCAAAGCATGAACGCCAATGGGGGGTTGATTAAGGGGAGGTTTACAGTCAAAGCTGTCGCCAGTCTCGGTCAAGCTTAAACTGGCACTGCAGGGGACCCTATGTATATCTCCTACGAAACGTTTAATTAAAAGCAAACAAGGTTCGCTGTTGACCGGTTGAATCAAGACGTTTCCCATGGATTTTTCTACCTCCACACCCATCCCCATCTTCATCCCAATCCCCTCCCATCTTCTTCAGTCGTTCCCATTCTCACCGTCACTCGCCGCCAACCACCACCACCCCACTCCTACACGCGCATTGAACGTATGCACGCATTCGTGCGTGTGCGCACGCATGAATACACACACACGCAAGTGCGCGTGCACCCACACCCACACACCCACACACAGACTCTCTCTCTCTCTCCTCTCTCTCTCTCTCTCTCTCTCTCTCTCACCCCTCCCCACACACACACACATGCGCGTGCGCGCTCACAGACACATATACAAGCACGAGCATATGCATACATATACAAATTCACCCACAATCTGTGTGAATAAAAACTGACAAAGAGAGAGAGAAGAGAGAGAGAGAGAGAGAGAGAGAAGACAGACAGACAGACACAGAGGACGGAAAGTGGGAGAGTATCGACGTATCTCGCACAATCTTTCATTCATGATGATCTACTGTACAGTAGGTAACTTTAGCGCATGTTCATCAGATGGCGGTAACCGAATCGCTTAATAAGAGGTCGACGGCCAGATGGAGCCGCCACGAGGCCGGGGTGCGCTTGGCGGCGTCAGACTCATTTCCGTTCTCTGTTTACCTGTCTCTCTCCCCTGCTGTGATAATTAGTCTTTTATAATATGGATCAGAACGAAGTGAGACTCTCTCTCTCTCTCTCTCTCTCTCTCTCCTCTCTCTCGATTTGATCTGTCTGTCTGTCTGTCTGTCTGTTCGTCTGTCTCTGTCTGTCTGTCTGACATACTGTCTATGTCTGTTTCTGTGTCTGTGTTCGTGTTGTTGTTGTTGTCTTCAATTTAGCGTCTTTCCACATTAAGTGATATTAGACGATTGTTCGTGTGTTTGCGTGTGCGGATTTGTGTTTATGTTTGTGTTAATGCTTGTTTCTGAGGGATATATATGTATGCGAGTGTACATGCGCACATGTTTGTGTTAATGCTTGTTTCTGAGGGGATATATATGTATGCGAGTGTACATGCGCACATGTTTGTGTTAATGCTTGTTTCTGAGGGGATATATATGTATGCGAGTGTACATGCGCACATGCATGGGCACATGTGACGTATGCGTGTTATAAAATGGGATGAAATCCTTTACAAAATGCCGATCTGATATTTCAATTAATGAACTAGGATGCCTGATTTAGGGAGAAATCACACTCAAAGCACAGGTGGGGCGAAATATCATGGGGCGAAATGGGAAAGGGAAACATGAAAAAGAGGGCGAATCGGAATGTTCGTTGTAATCTTCCGTAATCACTACATGCCCAGGTATCCCTCTCCGACGGCAGCCCTGATATGGCCCTTTGCGGTCGGCTGGGCTATAATCAACATGACCTTACCTTACTCTCCGACGGATGAGACAGGCCATGTTACTAAACCCACCCCACAGGGAGTACATTCAGACGGAACCCCCTCCCCCTTCCCCCATGTATTCCAAAATCACTCCGTCTCTGAAACATTCTCAAGGTGTCCCAAACGGCAAAACATACCAATCAAAGCAACTGAATTTCAGTAGGCAGTGATTCTGGACCTGTGCCAGGACTCCCTTTCAGGTTGTTCCATAACTGTTCCTCGGTGAGTGATTTGGGTCATGGTCCAGACCTACCCCACGGAGTTAACATTGGAAAATTTTTGAAGTCCAAGTGGGCACGTCCCCTTCTCGGGGGCAGATTGATACTACCCGGTTTTTGGGGAGCGATACGGAACCGCGGTCCCAATTCTACGGGACGTTGAAAGTGTACAACAAAATACAAAAAACAAGAAAAATACAACACACACAACACAACACAAAACTATAAGACCAGATACAATACAACACAACACAACACAATAAATATAAGAAAAATGAACAATCAACAAAACACAACACAATAAAATATAAGACAATGAAAAATAAACACAACACAACACAATACAAATAAGAAAAAAGAACAAAACAATACAAAATACTATTCGTACAATACAAAAAATCAATACAACACCCCAAAACCCAGCAAAATACATTAAGACATTAACAATACAAACAAAAAAATCATCGATACGATAAAATGTTTGTCCGTTTTTTATTTATCCCACCTTCCAGCCATGGGTGAAACAATCTTTGAAAACCCAAAAATGTTGCTTGAAAACCAATAACCAAGTACCTGTTTTACGTTTGAATTTTTTGAGGGGTAAAAGCGATCGGCAGGGCCGCCATGTAAATGATTGTCTCGGCAATTTCAAGTTTCGGGAAACTTCGGAGAGGGTGCTTTGGGAAACTGAGGAAGGCGGGGGGGGGGGAGGGGGGGGGGGGAAGACGGGGGTTGGGGGACGGGGGTGAGGGGGGGACCTTAAGTGACAACAAGTTTGTTCACGGAAAGCCACGCACTCCAGCCAACCATCCTAACCGTCAGCAACGTGGGGGGGCATTTTCAGAACGTGCCTCACGAGTACGATTGTGCTTTTGCACGACGTCTACCCCCTCCCCTTGGCCTCCACCCAACCCCCCCCCCCCCCCCCCCCCCCCCCCCCCCACTACAGCGGTCACTTCCAACCTTATCACCACTGCCAAAAAGGGGAGAACAATCCGCCCTTTTACACCCTCCACCAATCCTTCCCCTTCCCCGCCCCCTTAACCTCAACACCACCCCCCCCCTCATCCCCTCAACCCCACCCCCCCCATCGGGTTTCTCCTCCATTTTCTTACTTCCTGCCCTCCCCCTCTAACCCCCCTTCCCTGCTGAAAGAAAAGAGAAAATAAGTGGGGTCGTCTGTCCGTCTCAGCTTCATTTGGGGTCAGCCCCCAACGATCCGCGATCGGTCAAGAGTCCGGGGGTCCTTCAGCGACCCACTTACTACACTTTCGCTTTGGGGGGAAAGGGAGAGAGAAGAGGAGAGAAGAGAAGAAAGGAGAGAGAGGAGACAGAGACAGGACAGAGACCACCACACAACACACACACACCACACACACACACACACACACACACACCCACAAAACAAAATTTTTAAATTTTAAATCCTACTCTGGGGGCTAACACAAGCCACACACACACACACACATACAACACACACACACAAACCACCAACACACACAACACACCACACACACACAAACGCGCGCGCGCGCGCGCGCGCACAAACACACCACACACGTAGAGAGAAAAGGGAGAGGGAGAACGACAGACCAGGAACGGGGACAGGCAGCAGAAGACGAACGGACAGCAGCAGACAAAACAACACAGACACCACGCAGAGAGAGAAGAGAGAGAGAGAGATAAAAGAGAGAGAGAAGAGAAGAGAGAGAGAGAGAGAGAGAGAGAGAGGGAGGAGGGGGGGGAACAGAAGACTAGGTTGAAGGAGCGGGCAGGGGGCAAAGAGTGAGAGGGGAGAGGGGGGAGGGCAGAAAGAGAGAGAGAGAGAAAGAGGGGGGGGGTTTTGGAAGGAGGGAGAGAAACACACACACACACACACACACACACACACACACACAACACACACCCAACACACACCCCACCCCGGGGCCCTCGGGCCGAAGAGAGAGAGAGAGAGAGGAGAGAGAGAGAGAGAGAGGAGAGAGAGAGAGGAGGAAGAGGAGCGACGATAAGCAGACAGACGACAGACGACCACCCAAAAAAAAAGCAGGCCGGGGGCGGCAGCCAAAGGGGACAGGGGTCAGGGCGGGCCCAACCCCAAAGCAACTGAGACCACACCGGACGCCCGCCCGACCGCCGCATTGAACACTGGCCCCTCCGTCCAGTACGGCCAGGCACACGTGGTCTGACTGACCCCAAGCAGTGGATAAATCGGCTGGGCTTCAGGGGGGACGGGTCCTCCCCGGGACACAGCTTGTTCAGACTAAACTAAACTTTTCGCCGGTACTAGCCTCGGAATTGGGGCCGTTTTTGTTGGTGGTGGTGGTGGTGGGATGGTGGTGGTGGGGGAGGTGGTGGGGGGGGGATGGTGGGGTGGTGAGGTGGGGGTGATGGTGGTGGTGGGGGTGGGGGTGGTGGTGAGGGGGTGTGGGTGGGGGAAATGGCCTGTTGAACTGGTTGGCAAGCATGTTTGGAAATGTGCTGTTTGGGGGAAACAGTTGACAAGGTCGACGGGGCAAATGTCGAAAGGCCTCCCGAAAATGTGTGTGGGTGTTTTGTTGTGTGGGTGGTGTTGTGTGTGTGGTGTTGTGTGGTGTGTGTGGGCGCGCGCGCGCACGCGGCGTGCGTCGTCGTGATTCCTTTTTCCCCAAATTTCAAATTTTTTTTCTTTGGGATTTTTCTCCAAACTCGGGTTTGCTGCAAAAACCTGTCAGAACAACATTTTTTTGTCCACCTTTGAGAGCGGAAGGGGGAGCTTGGGGGTGGGGGAAATGGGTGGGGATAAAAGGAAAAAAGGGTAAGGGGGGTAGGGGGGGGGGGGGGAAAAGGAAAAAAACCCCCAACTGAGAATGGGGGGAGATGGGGATGGGGAAAAAGGGATAAAAGAAAAACCCGGACACGGAGCCCCTTGATTTTTTTTGCTTTTTTGTTTTTTTTTTGTTTGTTTGTTTTCAATTTTTTTTTGGAGAAGCAAAACGAACAAGATCTTTTCCACCGCAAAAAGCAATACCCCCCACCGAACTTTTCTCCCCCAAATGGGGCTCGACCAATTTTGACGTCGGGCCTACGGGAAAAGGGGTTTTAAAGAGCTCCCCTCTGTGCCGAAAAAGCTGCACACGTTGTCCAAGCCACCACGACCAAAGCATTCAAATGCCTGCACGCGTTTTCAGACACCACAGGGCCAAGGGAATCAAAAGCTCTGCACAGCGTTGTCAGCCCGCCCCAGGACCAAAGCAAATAAACGATGTTTTAAAGGGGCCCCAAAACAAAGCGATAAAAGTTCAAAACACGCCTCTCCCCTCCTCCCCCCCTCTCTCTCCTTCTCCTTCTCTCCT
Organism: Conus ventricosus; assembly: GCA_018398815.1. NCBI lineage: Eukaryota > Metazoa > Mollusca > Gastropoda > Neogastropoda > Conidae > Conus > Conus ventricosus. Next base: position 6,611,076 of record CM031606.1, read on the forward strand.
CTCTCTCTCTCACGCACAATGGGGCATTTAAACCACTTCCTCCTTCTCTTTTTAGTTGTTGTTGTTTGTTGTTGTTTCTTCTTTTTCTTCTTTCTTTTCTTCTCTTCTTCTTTTTCCCTTTTTCTCTTCTTCTTCTTCTTCTGCTTTTTCTTTCCTTTTTTCTCTTTTTCTTCTTCTTTTGTCTCTGTCTCTGTCTTCTGTCTGCTGTTTTCTACTGCCTGACGTCTGCCCCCCTGCCGCCTGCCTATCCTCCCCCCCCCCCCTCTCCTCTCTTACCCCACTCCCTCTCCTCTCTCTCTCCCCTCCCTCTTCCCCCTCCTCTTTCCTCTCGTTCTCTCGTCCCCCCTCTCTCCCCCCCTCTCTCCTCTCCTCCCCTCTCTCTCCTCTCTCAGCTAAAAGGAGGAGTTTTCCTACTTCCTCCCTTTTTGTTTGTTGTTTTTGTTTTTTGTTTTTTTTGTTTTTTGTTCTTGTTGTTGTTTTTTGTTGTTGTTCTTCTTTCTTCTTCTCTTCTTTTTCTCCCCTCCTCCCCCTCAGTCTGTGTGTGTTTTGGGGGTTTGTGTGTGTTGTGTGTGTGTTGGGGTTTTGGGGTGTGTGTGTTGGGGTGTGTGTGGGTGTGTGGTGTGTTTTGTGTGGTGTTTTCTGTCCGTCTTCCCCGACTCGGCCTGCCTCTTCTCTGTCTTTGTCCTGTGTCTGTCTCCCCGATTTTCCTCTCTCTCTCTCTCTCTCTCCTCCCCCCTCTCTCTCTCCTCACACACACACACACACACACAAAAACACACACACACACAACACCACACACACACACACACACACACCCCAAAACCCCAAAACACCCCCCAAAACGCGCGCGCTAAAAAGGGGCATTAATCTAGCCTCCTTTTCCCTTTTTTGGGTTTTTTGTTCTCTCATCTCTTCTTTTCTTCTTCTTCTTTCCCTTTTTCTTCTTCCTTCTCTTTTTCTTCTTCTCCTCTCCTCCTTTTCCCCCTTCCCCACTCCTTCCTGTTCTTTTTCCACAGGACTATAATAACATTGCCAAGTGTTTTTGCGACAGATAGTTTTTCATCCCTCTTAAAGGGAGCCCCTTTTTCCCTTTTCGGGTTGCTGTTTAAGACGACTCATCTGCATGCCTCTCCTCTCTCTCTCTCTCCCTTTCCTCTCCTCTCCCTCTCTCTCTCCCCTTTTCTCCCCTCCTCTCTCCCTTTCCTCTCTCTCGTCTGCTGTCTCTCTTCTCTCTCTCTCTTTTCTCCTCTCTCTCTCTCTCTCTCCTCTCTCTCCTCTCCTCTCTCTCTCCTCTCTGCGCGCGCGCGCGCGGCCGCGCGCGCGCCCTTTTTGGGGCGTGGTGTGGTTATTTTTGTTGTTGTCGTTTGGCCACGATACTACTTGTCCCACTGGTAGAATAGGGTTTCATGTGCTTTTTCGACTGTTCCCCTTTTTGGGTGATGAGGGGGTTTAAAGTGGCGTTCAAAACAGGTCACTGCGAGCTTTTAAAAAGGGAATCTAAAAATATGTTGAATCCTAGACGAAAAACCCAAAACACACAATTTTAACCTGGCATGCCCCCGCAGGGGAAGAGGGGGGGGGGGGGGGGGGGGGGGAGGGGGGGGGGGACCCTAGAATCTTGAATCAAGAGACCCATGCATTTTTGTTCCATTTTAGGGCCCGGGGCGTCAACCCCCACGTCCTGATCGATACAGGGAAATGACCCCAAGTCCCCCGCCGCCGCCCTTTTTCCCCAGGTACGAGGTCGCGGGCCCTTGACCGGGCACAAACCTTGGTGACCTCCAGCTCGAGGAAAAGAAGTAACTGGACTATTTCCTTCAAGGGGAAACAATCCCCTCTCTATCGCTCCTGTAGGGGTAGGGAGGGCACCACCTCACAACAACTGAGGGCGGGCTGAAAAAACAAGAACACAAGACCCGGGGAGCGGGGGTCTGGCAGCCACCATACCGTGGGAAACAGAACCCTTTTTATCGATCAGCTTTAGGAGCTAGCGGCACGTTTTGGAACCCGACAATCGTTTCCCTCCCCCCCCCCCCCCCTCCCTCCCCCCTCCCCCGCCACAACCCCCAAAAACCCCCCCCTTTTTTCCCCCACCCCCCCCCTTCCCTTCCCCAGCCACAACCCCGTAACACCTCACCTTTTTTTACCCCCCCCCCCCTTCCCCTTTTCCTCCAGCCCAACCCCGAAACACCTCATCTTTTTCAACCCCCCCCCTTCCCTTTCCCCCCCCCTTCCCTCCCCTTCCTCCAGCCACAACCCCTAACACCTCACCTTTTTTCAACCCCCCCCCCCCTTCCCTTTCCCCCCCTTCCCCCCACCCAACCCCAACCCTCACCTTTTTTAACCCCTCCCCCCCCCCCCTTTCCTCCCCCCAAAACCCCCTAAACCTCCCTTTTTCAACCCCCTCCCCCCCCCCCCTTCCCCCAGCCACAACCCCTAACAAACCTCCCTTTTTTTAACCCCTCCCCCCCCCCCTTCCTCCAGCCACAAAACCCCTAACACCCACCTTTTCAACCCCCCCCCCCCCCTCCCCTTCCCCCCGCCACAACCCCGTAACACCTCACCTTTTTTCAACCCCCCCCCCCCCCCCCCCTTCCCCAGCCACAACCCCGTAACACCTCACCTTTTTTAACCCCCCCCCCCCCCCCCCCCCTCCTCCCCCCACAACCCCGTAACACCTCACCTTTTTAACCCCCCCCCTTCCCTCCCCTTCCTCCAGCCACAACCCGTAACACCTCACCTTTTCACCCCCCCCCCTTCCCCCCCCTTTTCCTCCAGCCACAACCCCGTAACACCTCACCTTTTTCACCCCCCCCCCCTTCCCTTCCTCCCCTTCCTCAGCCGAAACCCCCTAAAAAACCTACCTTTTCACCCCACCCCCCCCTTCCCTTCTCCCCGTAACCCCGTAACACCTCACCTTTTTCAACCCCCCCCCCCCCTTTTCCCCTTTCCTCCACCCAACCCCGTAACCCTCACCTTTCAACCCCCCCCCCCCCCTCCTTCCTCCAGCCACAACCCCGTAACACCTCACCTTTTTAAACAACCCCCCCCCCCCTTCCCTTCCTCCAGCCACAACCGCGAAAACACCTCACCTTTTTCAACCCCCCCCCCCCCCCCTCCCTCCCCCTTCCTCCAGCCACAACCCCCGTAACACCTCACCTTTTTCACCCCACCCCCCTTCCCTTCCCCCCACCACAACCCCGTAACACCTCACCTTTTCACCCCCCCCCCCTCCCCTTCCTCCACCCACAACCCTGTAACCCCTCACCTTTTTCACCCCCCCCCCTTCCCTCCCCTTCCTCCAGCCACAACCCCGTAACACCTCACCTTTTTCACCCCCCCCCCTTCCCTTCCCCCCTTCCTCCAGCCACAACCCCCGTAACACCTCACCTTTTTCAACCCCCCCCCCCCCTTCCCTTCCTCCAGCCACAACCCCGTAACACCTCACCTTTTTCACACCCCCCCCCCCCCCCCCTTCCCTTCCTCCAGCCACAACCCCGTAACACCTCACCTTTTTCACCCCCCCCCCCCTTCCTCCCTTCCTCCAGCCACAACCCGTAACACCTCACCTTTTTCACCCCCCCCCCCTCCCTCCCCTTCCTCCAGCCACAACCCCGTAACACCTCACCTTTTTCAACCACCCCCCCCCCCTTCCCTCCCCTTCCTCCAGCCACAACCCCGTAACACCTCACCTTTTTCACCCCCCCCCCTTCCCTCCTCCCCTTCCTCCAGCCACAACCCCGTAACACCCTCACCTTTTTTCACCACCCCCCCCTTCCCTCCCCCCTTCCTCCAGCCACAACCCCGTAACACCTCACCTTTTTACACCCCCCCCCTCCCTTCCCTCCCCTTCCTCCAGCCACAACCCCGTAACACCCTCACCTTTTTCAACCCCCCCCCCCCTTCCCTCCCCTTCCTCCACCACAACCCCGTAACACCTCACCTTTTTCAACCCCCCCCCCCTTTCCCTTCCCTTCCTCCAGCCACAACCCCGTAACACCTCACCTTTTTTCACCCCCCCCCCCTTCCCTTCCCTTCCTCCAGCCACAACCCCGTAACACCTCACCTTTTTCACCCCCCCCCCCTTCCCTCCCCTTCCTCCAGCCACAACCCCGTAACACCTCACCTTTTTCACCCCCCCCCTCCCCCCCCTTCCTCCAGCCACAACCCGTAACACCTCACCTCTTTCACCCCCACCCCCCCTTCCCTTCCCTTCCTCCAGCCACAACCCCGTAACACCTCACCTTTTTCACCCCCCCCCCCCCTTCCCTCCTCCCCTTCCTCCAGCCACAACCCCGTAACACCTCACCTTTTCACCCCCCCCCCCCCTTCCCTTCCCCTTCCTCCAGCCACAACCCCGTAACACCTCACCTTTTTCAACCCCCCCCCCCCCCCCCTCTGCCCACTCAGTCCCCTTTCTTCTTTTCATATCTCTTCACTCCATTCTTATGGCTTTTCTTTTGTTTGGTATTTGGTGGCGTGAACTACGAGAAACTTTTTACGTGAACTTAAACAACGCATGATTGATTGTTATAGACCAAACTGGGATAGTGAAATACTTACTAGTGGTAGATATTCAACATATCATTCCTTCAAATCCTTATGGCTCTGAGAAATATTTAACTGATATTATTTATTTCTAAATTTCGTAAAGTGTTCGTGTGATTTTGACATGGTTTTAGTGATCTGAATGTCCATCAAAGATATACACTCAACTCCAAAAACTGTGCATTGTGTAATCAAATCGAGGACAAAATACATTTTTTGATTGTTTGTCCATCCTATAAAGATTTAAGAGATAAATACAGTTTGCCTCATACTAGAAATGTTCAAGTATCATTGCTTCTTTTAATGCAAAATGAAAAAAAGAAATTGTGACTCGCTCTGTAGCTATGTATATTTTCAAAGCACTAAAACGAAGAGAACTGCTATCAGTTAGCGCGCAATGCCAGAGTAATTTCAGGAAGAAAATTTTGTTATGCAAATAGTTTCTTTCATAATTTTCAGTATATGCGCCGAGCGCGTGTGTGTTCTACTTTTGTTTTTGACCTCATTGCAGATAGGTCGGTGGCCTTTGCAATTAAAGATTTGAGTTTGAGTTCTCTCGACCTCTCCTTCAAAAATCGTCGTAAAATGGAGACAGAATAGATAAATAGATAGAGAGAGAGAGAGAGAGAGAGAGAGAGAGAGAGAGAGAGAGAGGGAGAGAGAGAGATAGAGAGAGAGAGAGAGAGAGAGAGAGAGAGAGAGAGAGAGGACTGACATACAGACAGACAGAGACACAGACAGACGGACAGACAGACACACAGACAGAGACAGACACACAGACACACAGGCATTCAGACAGAAAAAGACAGAGACACACACAGACATACAGACACACACACCAGTCACACAGACATACAGCCACACAGACAGACACACAGACTGACACATAGACAGACACACAGGACAGACTGCCAGATATACAGACAGGCACAGACATAAAAGCAGCTACAGACGGACAGATAAACCCGGACGGACAGGCAGACAAATCGACATAGTATTACACTAAGTCTTCGACAATGAAAAACTGCTGTGAAACATGGAATTTATATGATCTGTTTTTTGAGTTCGTTGATTGATTTATGTTTGCACGACATATTCCTCTAAGACGTTCTGTGGTGTGACACACATCGTTTTCTAAATGACTATTTATTTCATACTGGCATGTGCGCCGAAAACACATACATGCAAACACCCACATGCACGCACACACATACTTACACACGCGCGCGCGCGCGCGCACACACACACATGTGCACACTCTCGCGCGCGAGGGCGAGCAAAACACACACACACACACACACACACACACACACACACACCACACACACACACACACACCACACACACACACGCGCGCACGCACAGAGAGAGAGAGAGAGAGAGAGATGAGAGAGAGAGAGAGAGAGAGAGAGAGAGAGAGAGAGAGAGAGAGATTCGTAACCTCCAAATTGGATTTTTCGAATTTTCAAAAGCATTTTAAGGATGCAATGATGCATAGAATAATGTACAGTTAATATGCAAATTCAACACTAAATCCCTTCATCTAAACAAAGCTAAAATGTTCACGATAACATCTTTTTTTTCCGCAAGTTGTTTTCAATTCTTAAGAATTCAAACTTTCGGAATTTAAGTCCTTACGCGATGACTTTTGTTTTATCCTATAAGATTCAGAAGACGTGGACCACTCCAACAAATGTGATTTTTGTTTTATCCTATAAGATTTAGAAGGTGTGAATCACTCTAAAAAAAATGTTTCTGACATGGAAAATATACCAGGATGTATCGAAAAACAAAAGAAATGCGGGTTTAGGGAAAGAGAGTGGATGTACGAGAAATCTCTCTCTCTCTCTCTCTCTCTCTCTCTCTCTCTCCTCTCTCTCGCGTCAGATGGTTATCAGTCTGTGCCTTTCACGTGATGAAGACAGAGATGAAAGTCGGTCATCGGGCGGTCTGGGTCGTTCATCCTGTGTAATGACACTAACTAGTCGCCCAAGAAAAGCCCAGCAAATTAAGAACAGTGGTCATGGGGCGTCATTCAGACGTCTGATGAGGCGGCGACTTCGATCTGTATCCTTTTTTTTTATCCCCCCCACCCTTTTTTTTCCCTTCTTCTTACCTGTGTGTCTTCCACCGAGTTGTCTGCATGCCTTGAGAGGGAAATGTGTTGTGCTGGGTACTACTCTAGCACAGACAGCATGAGCTCTCTGTCTGTCTGTCTGTCTGTCTGTCTGTCTATCTGTCTCTCTCTCTTTCTTTCTCTCTCTCTCTCTCTCTCTCTCTCTCCCTCTTCCTCTCTCTCTCTCTCTCTCTCTCTCTCTCTTCTCTCTCTCTCTCTCTCTCCTCTCTCTCTCTCTCTCTCCTCCTCTCTCTCTCTCTCTCAGATTTCTGGATCCAAAATGAACGCAAATGACGAAAAACGTCACGCTGTATAATGCTTCTTTAAAGTTACTACATTTCTATACCAGAGAGTCCAAGGGACTTGGCTGTCTAACATTTGATTAGTTTTGTTTTTACATCAAGCTTTAAATAAGTGTGGAGAAATACACAACATGTTGAGTCAGCTGGCTCACGTATAATTAGCTTGGAATAAACGTTGATATATTGAATCACAAGATACAAGAATACTTTATAATCTCAATTCTGAGAAATGACTATCGCGCTGCTGAGTAACTATACATTGGTGATATAAATAAACATAAAAACAAAATCAATTCAATCATAATGTAAAACTTATTACATGTAGATAAGCACACACTACACACACACACACACACACACACACACACACACACACACAAACCCCACACACAACATACACACACACACACACACACACACACACATCACACACACACACACACACATACACACTCACACACACACACACACACGCACGCACGCACGCCCAAAAGACACACACAACACAAACACACACGCGCGCGCGCGCGTGCACGCACGCACACATACACACACACGCGCCGCGCGCACGTCACGCACACACACACATTACTGATGTTCAAAACAACACTGTCGGACTTAAATTCCCATGAAAAGAAGCCGACAGATGCTCAGTTTGTGACTTAACCTGAACTTTTCCATTCCATTTGGAGAAATTCTCTGTGACTTAACCTGGACTTTTCCATTCCATTTGGATAAATTCTCTGTGACCTAACCTGGACTTTTCCATTCCATTTGGAAAATTCTCTGTGACTTAACCTGGACTTTTCCATTCCATTTGGAGAAATTCTCTGTGACTTAACCTGGACTTTTCCATTCCATTTGGAGACATTTCTCTGTGACTTAACCTGGACTTTTCCATTCCATTTGGAGACATTCTCTGTGACTTAACCTGGACTTTTCTGAATTCCATATGGAGTTCACTTTTTCTGTGACTTAACCTGGACTTTTCATTCCATTTGGAGAACATTCTCTGTGACTTAACCTGGACTTTTTCTTGATTTCACCACCATATGGAGAAATTTTCTGTGACTTAACCTGGACTTTTCCATTGCATTTGGAGAAATTCTCTGTGACTTAACCTGGACTTTTTCATTTCATTTTGAGAAATTCTCATGACCCTGAATCAGATTTTTTTTTTAATACACAAAATAATTTACGTTCCTCCTATTATCAAAATCGCAACAATGGCAGTTTCAGTGACACGCACACCAAGCATTAGCCTTTATTTAAGGCTTTAGTTCCAATTCCATGACTTTTCCATGACACGGACTATGATTCTGTGACTTTTCCATGACACAGACTATGATTCTGTGAGTTTTCCATGACACAGACTATGATTCTGTGAGTTTTCCATGACACAGACTATGATTCTGTGAGTTTTCCATGACACAGACTATGATTCTGTGAGTTTTCCATGACACAGACTGTGATTCTGTGAGTTTCCATGACACAGACTATGATTCTGTGACTTTTCCATGACACAGACTATGATTCTGTGACTTTTTCCATGACACGGACTATGATTCTGTGAGTTTTCCATGACACGGACTATGATTCTGTGACTTCCAAGGCCTGGACTATTACTTGTTTCTATTCCGCGCCTTTCCATGATTCCCGTAACCTTACGTACGGACTCTGTAGAATGTGACCTATAGATTAATCAAAGCGATTCACGCTCAGGAATAACACCTATCGACATAAAATAAACAAAATAACAATCAAGCAGGCTGGTTTGTAAAATTTAGATCTGGAATCACTGACTTAAAGATCGATTTCACATCATTACCATGATCACCCAGGTGTGAGAATGAATTTGTCCCTTGTACGAAGATAACTCCATTGTATTGAGTGTGGTCAACTTCTCGGTGATTTTAGACTCGATCATATAACATTAAAATTCTATGGAGAACCACATGCTTTTAAGTATTTAATTGTGCACGTTTAGCGTATCAAGAACTCAAAAGCTCTAAAAGAGTCTGAAATGTTTCTGGCATTTAGACAAAGGGACGCACTTGCGGCAAACAATGTACGTTAATTGGGAAACATCAATTACAATGGAAATCTAACTGTCTATAAAATGTGTCCATTTTAAAGTTAGCAATGACGTCTTTGTTCGCAGTTGTCTTTAATATCTTTATTATTCTTCAGCCATTTTTCAACGCAAAAATGCTAAGGCCTAAATGCTCTCTCTGTCTCTCTGTCTGTCCTCTCTCATCTCTCTCTCTCTCTCTCCTCTCTCTCTCTCTCTCTCTCTCTCTCTTCTCTCATAACGGTCTTACCGTGACAAAGTACAGAAACGATCGATACAACAGATCGTATACCTGGTTAAAAGCCTAGCCAATAACAACCAATGGCAACGAGCGTTCCACGATGGTCACTTCATCAACGTGGAATGTGTTTCCTGACTGGTCATCAACACTAAGTCATCCTCTGAACCTAGCACCCACATCCTCCACCTCCACCCCCTTTCTACCTTCCCCAATCCACCCCTTTCCACACCCGTACTCAATACCTTTGCATCACCCCCCCCCCTCTCTCTCTCTCTCTCTCTCTCTCTCTCTCTCTCTCTCTCTCATCTCTCTCTCTCTCTCCCTCCCTCTCCATCTCTCTCTCTTTCTCTCTCTCTCTCTCTCTCTCTCTCCTCTCCCTCTCCATCTCTCTCTCTCTCTCTCTCTCTCTCTCTCTCACTCTTCTACTCTCTCTCTCTCTCTCTCTCTCTCTCTCTCTCTCTCTCCTCTCTCTCTCTCTCCCTCTCTCTCACATAACGGTCTTACCGTGACAGCCACGATCGATACACCAGATCGTATACCTGGGTGGTCAGATCATGAACATCGTCTGTACTATGTGACAGATCATGAACATCGTCTGTACTATGTGACAGATCATGAACATCGTCTGTACTATATGACAGATCATGAACATCGTCTGTACTATGTGACAGATCGTGAACATCGTCTGTACTATGTGACAGATCGTGAACATCGTCTGTACTTTGTGACAGATCAAGAACACCTTTTATCTTTACAAAGGAAACTGAACAAGAGAGAGAAAGAAGAGAGAGAGAGAGAGAGAGAGAGAGAGAGAGAGAGAGAGAGAGAGAGAGTGTGTGTGTGTGTGTGTGTGTGGTGTGTGTGTGCGCGCGCGCGCGCGCCTTTGAGAGAGAGAGAGAGACAGACAGAGACACAGAGGCAGACAGACAGACAGATGCGCGCACACACACACACACACACACACACACACACACACACACACACACACACACACACACACACACACGCGCGCGCGCGCGCGCACGCACACACACACACGCGTGTGTGTGTGTGTTTCTGTTTGTGGGGTGGGTGGGGGGGGGGTGGGGGAGGAAGGTGGCTACGGCTGTTCACCCGTCTACATTAACCTCCTCGGCGATTGATCTTGCGTCAATCTGTTGCTTTGCGACATTAATCTCACCACCCACCCACCTCTCTCTCTCTCTCTCTCTCTCTCTCTCTCTCTCTCTCTCTCTCTCTCTCTCTCTCTCTCTCCTCCTCTCTCTCTCTCCTCTCCTCTCCTCTCTCTCTCTCTCTCTCTCTGACATGGCGTGTGACCTGTGAGTTTGTGGTGTTGGGTGTCACGATCAAGGCCATGCCGGCCAAACAATGTGTGGTGTTGGGTGTCACGATAAAGGCCATGCCGGCCAAACAGTGTGTGGTGTTGGGTGTCACGATAAAGGCCATGTCGGCCAAACAGTGTGTGGTGTTGGGTGTCACGATCAAGGCCATCCAAACAGTTTGTGGTGTTGGGTGTCACGATCAAGGCCATCCAAACAGTTTGTGGTGTTGGGTGTCACGATCAAAGCCATCCAAACAGTTTGTGGTGTTGGGTTTCACGATCAAGGCCATGTGGACCAAACAGTTTGTTGTGTTGGGTGTCACGATCAAGGCCATCCAAACAGTTTGTGGTGTTGGGTGTCACGATCAAGGCCATGTGGACCAAACAGTTTGTTGTGTTGGGTGTCACGATCAAGGCCATGTGCGGTAAACAGTTTGTGGTGTTGGGTGTCACGATCAAGGCCATGTGGGGTAAACAGTTTGTGGTGTTGGGTGTCACGATCAAGGCCATGTGGGGTAAACAGTTTGTGGTGTTGGGTGTTACGATCAAGGCCATGTGGGGTAAACAGTTTGTGGTGTTGGGTGTCACGATCAAGGCCATGCCATCCAAACAGTTTGTTGTGTTGGGTGTCACGCTCAAGGCCATGTTGGCCAAACAGTTTGTGGTGTTGGGTGTCACGATCAAGGCCATCCAAACAGTTTGTGGTGTTGGGTGTCACGATCAAGGCCATGTCGGCCAAACAGTTTGCTGTTTTGGGTGTCACGATCAAGGCCATCCAAACAGTCTGTGGTGTTGGGTGTCACGATCAAGGCCATGTGGGTCAAACAGAATCTCCGAGTGATGCTTGTTTTCTCCATTCTGAGCTAGGATCCTCAACTACCCTCAAAACATCGTCACTCTCCCGTCAATGAAGACAATGGGCTGTATATGGTGTTAGGGAGTTGACTGACAATCTATCAATATATTTACCAGGCTACAGAACTGATGTGCATGGTCTTAGCTTTGGAACAGAAATCAACACTTCTGGGAATGCATTCTGACCATCTCTGAATTTACTGTTTAATCAATGAACATTTTCAGTACGCTCTCCTCTCTCTCTCTCTTCTCTCTCTTCTCTCCTCTCTCTCTCTCTCTCTCTCTCTCTCTCTCTCTCTCTCTCTCTCTCTCTCCCCCACCCTCCGCCACACACACACACACACACACACACACACACACACACACACACACACAAGCGCGCTCTTGTGCTCGCACGCTCGCGATATCTAACCCGCATGGGCAACGTGTTTCCATGATTATAACCAAACAAAACAAGTGTATGAAACTCTCAATCCGTCTCTTCCTTACACTGGTCAAGATCTCTCTCTGTCTCTCTGTCTCTGTCTGTCTGTCTGTCTGTCTGTCTGTCTCTCCATCAATCATCTATCTATCTATCTATCTATCTATCGATCTATCTATCTCTCTGTCTGTCTAAATGTCTGTGTCTATCTATGCCAACCCTTGTTTTCAGAAGCTGCAGATAGATATATTGTACACGAACACATAGATATATTGTACACGAACACAACGACGTTGAAAATGACGCATGGAGGGCTACGCGGCAACTTTACTTATTGCTGCACGTGCCCAAACCTGTTTTGCAGACATTGCAGTTATGCAAATGTGTTTTGAGCGGCGCAGAAAACGATGCAAATGCACGTGAATGTAATGAAAGTTCAGTCGTTGTCAGCTGACGAAGCAGTGCCGCGGCAGGTGTCTGGCAAATTGCACGTGCAAGCCATGTCCCTAGTGAACACTGCTCCGCCAAAGGTACACGGTTAGGGGTATTGAAGGGCTGCAACCAGGGGTCTCAATAACCATGCCTCCAAGACAGAGACTATCAACACTTGATCGTGGACGGGCGCTGGGCTGGCTTCAGATGGAACTTCCGGCCGAGAAGTCGCCAGACGGCTTGGAGTGAGCCACTCCGTTATTCAACGCCTGGCTGAACGCTTCCAAGCCACCGGTAGTACCGATGAACGGGCCCGCTCCGGACGCCCAAGAACAACGAACCATCGCGACGACCGTTACCTTCAGGTGATGGCGCTGCGTGACAGAACCATCACTGCCAGGACCCTCCGTAGCAACCTGAGGACGGCTACCCACATTAACATCTCCCAGGACACTGTTAGGCGACGCCTGCACGAGGTAAACCTCCACTCAAGGGTCCCTGCCATTCGTATACCGCTGACACCACGTCATCGTCAAACTCGGATGGCGTTCTCACGCAACCACCAGCGCTGGAACAGGCAGCAGTGGGGCAGAGTCCTGTTCACAGACGAGTCTCGTTTCACTTTGTCGAACAGTGATGCCCGGAGGCGCGTTTGGCGACGTGTAGGCGAGCGATTCGTCAATGCTTGCGTCCAAGAGCACGACCGGTATGGAGGGGGGTCCGTGATGGTGTGGGGAGGCTTTCATCTCCATGGGAGGACTCCTCTTTACCTCATTCGAGGCAACCTGACCGGCGTGAGGTACAGGGATGAGATTGTCGGGCCAATCATCGTCCCCACTCTGCGGGCCATGGGACGTGGCTCCCTTCTACAGGACGACAACGCCACCCCTCACCGTGCTTTGGTGGTGAGGGACTTCCTGCAGCTTGCGCAAGTTGTCCGCATGGACTGGCCAGCCCGATCCCCAGACCTGGCTCCCATTGAAAACCTGTGGACATTCTTGGATGCCGCGTAGTGGACAATCACCCCCAGCCCGTAGATGGTGCGCAGCTCTTCCACTTCCTGCAGCAGGAGTGGCTCGCCATCCCGCAACAGATGCTGCACAACCTTGTCCACTCGATGCGGCGACGGCTGGTGGACTGTCTGGCAGCAAATGGTGGCCACACCCGTTATTGAACATGAACAAAATGACCTGACTTTTCTTGCAATTTTTCAGAAGGGGGGTGTTGTGTTTGTGACGGATGTAAATCCAATGGATTTTGACTTGTCAATGAATTTTGTGCATAAATCGATGGATTAAATGTTGAATTAAATCATTCTATGAGTTGCGGGTGTTTTTTGGATTTTGTTTGCTTGGGAGACAGGAATGTTTTTTCCGGCCCTTAACTTTTGCGGAGTAGTATATCTATCTATCTATCTATCTATCTATCTATCTATCTGTCTAAATGTCTGAATGTCTATGTCTATCTATCTATCTATCTATCTATCTATATACCCCAATGACACATTTCTCTCACGATTTATTATGCATTTTACCGTTGAAATACTTTTGTACTGACTTTCTTTTTTTTCTTTTTTCGGGGGGAGGGCTGGAGGGGGGGGAGCGGTGTTAGGAACGGGGCCAAGGGTGGGAGGCTGAGGGCGTGAAGTAGTGGTACTTCAAAAGTGCTGGAACAACCCCCACTCCCGCTCTTCCTCCTGACCTCTTCCTCCCTCTCTCCCACCCCACCCGCTCTCCTTTTTCCCCAAGCGACATGATTTGAGCAGGAGAAAGGTGGTCTGGGTGGTCTGGGGTGGTCTGGTGCGAGCCGTGTGAGCAGTGGAGCCTCCACAGCATTTGGTTCGACCACAGACATATGCCGTATGTCTCTAGGGGTACAACACACACACACACACACACACACACACACACACACACACACACATGGAAGAGCCCGTTCTGCTTGCCATGCTGACCTGGCTGTCATCTACCGTGAAATTACTCTCTCTCTCTCTCTCTCTCTCTCTCTCTCGTTCCTTTCAAGTCCTGAAGGCGTTTTCCACTCAACTAGCTGATCGTGAAAGGGCCACCTCGCTGTGTTATCTCATGTGTGTCCGTCCTGTCAAAGCAAGAACAGTTCAATATCATCTCTTACAATCCTCCAGAAATTGTCCCTGGAATGAACGATGGTTTTGTTTGCTTGTTTGTTTCTGTGTGTGTGTGTTTTTTCTCTATCTTTTCATCATCATCATCATCATCATCATCATCATCATCATCATCTTCTTCTTCTTCTTCTCCATCATCATCATCATCATCATCATCATCATCATCATCATCATCTTCTTCTTGTTCTTCTTCTCTTCTTCTTCTTCTTCTTCTCCCCTCATATACATGTAATTAACTATATTCACCACCCTGCAAGTTTTTAACACATAAATGTTTCCTGTGATTGAATATATAACTGAACTGGTTTCAGCATAACATCGCCGTTTTGTCAAGGAGGGAAAGGGAAGAAAATCATCCAAGAACTATTTGGAATTTCTACTCCCGACCCATGTCCAGGACATGAATACAGAATCCCAACATACCACAACATGATTCTAATCTTTCAGAACTCCTCTCTCACTATTTATGTTTGAGAAAATTGATTTGGGGCCTTGACAGGGCATTAACCCTCTTCAGCTGGTATGTAAGCGGGTTCTTTTTTTTTAATTTTTTTTTTAGGTTAAATAGGTAGACAGCTGGTTGGATGGTAAGTGGTTCGATCATAAATGCATTCCTGAATTCGTGCTGATGGTAAGAACTCAATTCGCTCGCTTAATCGTGAACTCATTAACTAGCAGATTGGTAGGTAAGTTTGCTATTAGTTTGTTTCGGTTCTTTGTTTTGTTAGTAATTAATGACAGTGACAAAGCAACAAATAAAATAAATAACCGTACACTACGCGTACTTTTTACCTCTACCTCCTAACATCAGATGTGCTTTTAAACAGTGGCCATCTGTGTTTCTTTATATTGTCTTTGTGTTGCGTTCAGCAATGTTCAAAATAAAAGAAAATGCTATGCTAGTCTTGAATTACTATAGATATGTGTTTGCACTTGTCTTCTGCAGTTGGTGTTCTGTGCACATGTATAGATATGTGTTTGTACTTGTCTTCTGCAGTTGGTGTTCAGTGCACATGTATAGAATGTGTTTGTACTTGTCTTCTGCAGTTGGTGTTCAGTGCACATGTATAGAATGTGTTTGTACTTGTCTTCTGCAGTTGGTTCCAGAGGTCACTAGTTCACTGGTTCAGAGGTCTCCGGCAGCACCGCAGCGATGTGCCCTGCACCAGCTGTCTCCACGATGTACCCTGCACCAGCTGTCTCCACGATGTACCCTGCACCAGCTGTCTCCACGATGTACCCTGCACCAGCTGTCTCCACACGATGTACCCTGCACCAGCTGTCTCCACGATGTACCCTGCACCAGCTGTCTCCACGATGTACCCTGCACCAGCTGTCTCCACAACGACATACACTGCACCAGCTGTCTCCACGATGTACCCTGCACCAGCTGTCTCCACGATGTACCCTGCACCAGCTGTCTCCACGATGTACCCTGCACCAGCTGTCTCCACAACGATGTACCCTGCACCAGCTGTCTCCACAACGATGTACCCTGCACCACTGTCTCCACGATGTAACCTGCACCAGCTGTCTCAACGATGTACCCTGCACCAGCTGTCTCCACGATGTACCCTGCACCAGGTGTCTCCACAACGATGTACCCTGCACCAGCTGTCTCCACGATGTACCCTGCACCAGCTGTCTCCACAACGACATACCCTGCACCAGCTGTCTCCACAACGACATACCCTGCACCAGCTGTCTCCACGATGTACCCTGCACCAGCTGTCTCCACGATGTACCTTGCACCAGCTGTCTCCACGATGTACCCTGCACCAGCTGTCTCCACAACGATGTACCCTGCACCAGCTGTCTCAACGATGTACCCTGCACCAGCTGTCTTCACAACGATGTACCCTGCACCAGCTGTCTCCACGATGTACCCTGCACCAGCTGTCTCCACAACGATGTACCCTGCACCAGCTGTCTCAACGATGTACCCTGCACCAGCTGTCTCCACAACGATGTACCCTGCACCAGCTGTCTCAACGATGTACCCTGCACCAGCTGTCTCCACAACGATGTACCCTGCACCAGCTGTCTCCACAACGATGTACCCTGCACCAGCTGTCTCAACGACATACCCTGCACCAGCTGTCTCCATATCTGACACTAGTGTCTGCGCTGCTCTTCCTTGTTCCTCAGTTCTATCGTCTGTCCACCTCTTTCTCAGTCTGTCCTGTCTCAGCTCTATCGTCTGTCCACCTCTTTCTCAGTCTGTCCTGTCTCAATTCTATCGTCTGTCCATCTCTTTCTCAGTCTGTCCTGTCTCAATTCTATCGTCTGTCCATCTCTTTCTCAGTCTGTCCTGTCTCAGCTCTATCGTCTGTCCACCTCTTTCTCAGTCTGTCCTGTCTCAATTCTATCGTCTGCCCACCTCTTTCTCAGTCTGTCCTATCTCCTCTTCCCTTGCATGCATTCTTCTTTGGCGGAGGACTGAGAATCTCTTGGATCTCCCATATTCCTTCAGCTTTCTTGTCCGTGGTGAATGGACCCGAGCTGCCTGATAATTCTGCGGACTTCGTCCTTCGTGACATGCTGTATGGAAGGTGCTGAGGACGCTGCTGAACCATCTCATCTCCGCTGCTTGGATCGTCCCTTTCTATCTACTGTCAAAGTCCACGATATGTGTGCATACAGAAAAATGGGATCGCACAAAAGATGATGTTCGAAATCGGCAAGGGAGATGATTCGTGTCAGAGCTGGCGTTCAGCGAGAGTGACCCCGCCGTGTCACGGGATAGATGCCGCTGATGAACACGCCCAAAGTGATTTTGTCCCATCAGTCAGCTGAAAGGTTCAATCCGAGACAGGAAATGCCAATACATCGATGGGAAACGGGTGCCTGTCATGCAAACCGTCAATATCCCGATAGCTGTTGGTGTGTGCTGCAAATGAAATATTTGACTCTATTGATCTGTGTGCTTGACCATAAACCAAGAATAGGTCAATCTAGCTGTAAAGAAAAAAACAGGTGTTATCTTCCCCTGGGTTTTTTTCCCCCCCTTCTGGAACGGGACCATTGCAGGCAGCAAAGTTCAGCTTGGATCAGGGAGCAATGCTCTTGTTTCTTCGGACTAGTTTTCAGTTTCTTAGTTCATGTCGGGATTCCAGTCTTCTGGTCTGCTGTCGGGATTCCAGACTTCTGGTCTGCTGTTGGGATTCCAGACTTGTCTGCTGTCGGGATTCCAGACTTCTGGTCTGCTGTCGGGATTTCAGACTTCTGGTCTGCTGTCGGGATTCCAGACTTGTCTGCTGACGAAACCACTTTGAACTGTGCGACAGATTTTTAGTTGAACTGAGCTGAGTTTCGGTGCTTTTCAGTCTCTTCAAATTTGGTGATACAAGAAGGTAAAAACACGATGAACACCAAGAAAGGAGAATGTGTAGAGGGCTTGGGGTGAGGTGTCACGATGAACGCCAAGAAAGGAGAATGTGTAGAGGGCTTGGGGTTAGGTGTCGGCGGGGGAGGACGGACAGAGTATATGTGTTTGTGGGAGGGGGATGGGAAGAAGTTAATCAGGAGCATTAAAAAAAGACAAACGTAACGGATTGTATCTATAAACATCTTCTTCCTCTCAGATTTAGTTTTGTTATACGTGCGTCTGGTTTATGTGCAGTTGTTTAAACTAGTTCCATTTCTTCCATATCAACGTTACACTCCTAATGTAATCATTTGAACCAGGGTATTGAAAAAAAATGTACGGTCACTGTCTAGTGGGCGAGTACATGCGCATGCTACATTCTTAGAATATCTAGTTTTCCCATGAATTTCATCCAGGTTTGTACATCCAACTAACAACGCTCTCAGTACATAACAGCTTGTCGCTAAAATGCTGGTACTTGTGTTGGAGGGATGAAAGCTATCCCACATGAATCAAGTCTCTGGTTCATGTGTGTGACGTTATACGCTTTTTCAGTATGTGAATAAGAGTCATTATCCTTGTTTGTCAATCACGAACATACAAAATTCGATCAGTTAAGTTGGGTGCTGATTCAGATCACACTGAAGATTTTGTTTTCCTCATCTGTAGAGCAGGTAAAAGGGGAGGTAAAACAGATGCGGTGAGTGGGAGGAGGAGGAGGAGGAGGTTCGAAGGAATTACGATGACTTAGTAGATACCCACACGAAATAGCAATATCAAAATGGATATAAATAATGAAGAGCACACGTGCTGATAACAAACCAAACAGTCTTTAAAGAAAAGTTAGTAAATACCCACACGAAATACCAATATCAAAATAAACATAAATAATGAAGAGCACACGTGCTGATAACAAACCAAACAGTCTTTAAAGAAAAGTTAGTAAATACCCACACGAAATACCAATATCAAAATAAACATAAATAATGAAGAGCACACGTGCTGATAACAAACCAAACAGTCTTTAAAAAAAAAAAAGTGGAATAGGACTGTACAAGAAATGTCGTGATTTCAGCAGAAAGAGGAGATGACGTCATTTCTTTACATAAGATATGTTTTTTTTAGTTGGTTTTGTTCTGTTCAGGGCGTGGGCATGGATAGGTAAATAATAGCAATATCTGATTTCTTCCTCCTACACCGCAGAGCTGACCTGTCATTTCAAAAAGAAATCAAACACCACACACACACACACACACACACACAACAACAACAACTTTTTCAGGATGGGCCAACGACCACCAGGTCAACCAACTTCCTATAGCCGATCGGTAATAGTACCTCAATCAAAACATGCTGCTCACCTAAAAGGGTCTGTAAGAAGTTCACTGACTCCCCATAATGATAATACACCGCCCACAGATTATCTCCCCACCACAACATAGTGTGTTGGGAAATATTTCCCGGGGCGAAGCTATACCGTTGATTCAGCAAGCTGCCCTCTTCCGCCTCCCCCCACGACCCCCATCCCTTCCACCCTCCCTCCCTCACCCTCTGTATCTGCCTCAGGAAGGGGGAAAAAAGAGGATAACAACCCTTGTGACAAACGATAAGCCGACAGGGCCCCCCTCCTGCCCCCCCCCCCCCCCCCCCCTCCCTGCCTCCCTCCCCACCGAGCCCGTTCTCCCCCCCCCCCCCCCCCCTTGCAACAAAAGCGCCTGTCATCATAGGTTTCTGACAGTCTTCGGGGCACGTCTGACCTGTTCACTTTGCAGGTGTGATCAAGATAGTCAATCATGCGAAGCGGCTGTTTAGCATATCTATGTCATGTGCTCCGCCAAACATGGAAGAGGGGGGAGGGGGAGGGGGGGACAGAGAGGAGGAGCAGGAGGGAGGAGAGGGAGACTGGAATAGGGGAGAGGAGACTGTACAGTGCACGCTAGGTTCACAACCTATAAGTATCATCCTTTTCTCCTTGAAAGAGATATCTTTCACGAAAGTACGTGGAAAAAGGTTTTTTGTTGTTGTTGGGTTTTTTTTATCTTCTCGGCGTGAAAACAAAACAACGCAAACAAATATTTAAAAAAACGTGATTATTACTAATGCTGCGTCATCATCAGCAATTTTTTTTGTTGTTTTTCGCTCTGGTAGGGCGATCGCACGTGATCATTACAAAAAGAAAGCAGTGACCTAGTAAAATGTAATTATATCTCTTGAGAAGAGGAAACTATGAACTTCTGTATACTAGCACTGGTATCATTGTGCGGACTGTAGGCCTCAAACAGAGAGACAGAAAGACAGCAGACAAACAGACAGAGAAAGATGTTCCGCAAAGGCATCGATTCCATAACCAAAGGCATCGATTCCATAACCAAAGGCATCGATTCCATAATCAGGAAATTATTTCCATAGATGCTAACTATAGCCCGAAATAACAGCCATAATTAACGGTTTTCATCACTCATCATATCCTGAAAGAACACTCAATCGTTTTCAGTGCTCGCCGCAGTTTGACACAATAGCCACGATTGACTGTTTCCAGCGCTTACCATAGTCTGAAATGACTGTTTTAATGAAGTGTTTTCAGTTTCAGTTCAGCCTAAAATGACAGCCATAATTGACTGTTCAGTGCCCACAATATTCTAAAATAACTGATCTATTTATTTTCACTGCTCACCATAGTCTGAAAATAACAGCCATAAACTGTTTCCAGAACTCACCGTAGCGTGACATAAGTACATATAACTGTTTTCACTGCTTACTTTAGCCAGGGCTTTCTTGACTGGCTCCAGTGTTTACACACCCTGAGCTAATAACTATAGTTAAATATATCACAAAAGTGATTGGCTTCCGTGCGTACCATTTCCCGGCTTGTTAGAGTCATATTTCGTTCTTTTCTTTCGGCTCATAATCTGATCTATGACAGCTTCAAAAACATTGAAAATATCCATTTGACATTTCACATAAAACTTACCGTTTTTACATCATAAAGTCATGACGATCACTGCCTTACACAAAAAGCAATAACTGCTGTTTTTACGTGAAAGTACTCATTGAATGTCTTCCTAGTGATAATAATAATTGCTCTTTTCCATCGTTAAATCAACGATGATTTTGACGCAAGGAAGTTTCCATAGGGCTGACAGACTACAAAAGGCGGAGAACAGATGATAAAGTGCATGCATGCGTGGATACATCGACGTGCCTGTCCGCCCACGGGTCACTGACACAGACCGGGAGGCCACTAACCTCAGCGTCGTCTCCTGTCCCTGACTACGGTACATTATTATTATCATCTTATCGGTATGACTACGGTACATTATTATTATCATCTTATCAGTATTGTTCGGAGACCTAAAGGGCTTCAGATTCCATGTATGCCAGTCAGTGTGACTCGAGGACGACTCTGTGTGTGTGTGTGTGTGTGTGTGTGTGTGTGTCACGGTCGCTAAGCCGGACGGCCCTACCACCCCTACCCACGCCTATCACACACTAGAGCAGACAACACAGCACACTAACACAGCTTTACAATCATGCACACTTCTTTATTTCACACACACACTATGGCGCCACCACTCACGTCCATCCACACCCACACACCGGTATCCCACTCCTTCCCTGACCCGTACTACCCTACTACGACCCTGAGAACCCTAACCTATGCTAAAGCACCAGTTGCGGTATATCACTGCGACCTAGGGACGCAGAGATAGCCCGCACACGTGGTGGCTAACTACTGGGGACACGGACAAACCCAAGGGACTCTAATATCTAAACTACTACCACCCACACCTCTCCCCAGGACCCACCCTTCTCCTTTGACCCGGGACCCCTACCGCACCGGTCACTGCGTCCCTAAGGGAGGCAACGACAAGTACCCTACCCCGTGCTGGCCACTACGTCCCAAACGGAGGCAGTAGCTAGCACCCTTACCCTACTGCCTAACCCTACACCCCTTCTACTACAACCATGGGACAACCCATCCCGGCCCGGAGAGTTCCAGTCCTCGGCGCTGTACTTGGCCCCAGAGAACAGGGAAACCTTCATTCTGGCTCACTTTCGCCCTCAACCAGTTTTCGGCGAAAGTGAGCCAGAATAAAGGTTTCCCTGTTCTCTGACAAGTAAGCCTTCAATAACGATTATCTACAAACAAACATACTGTGCAGGGTTATCCGTTTTAATACTAATTTACTAAAGTTTTCAGAGAGTAGCGTAGGGAAAGTAGCCGGGACTGAACACGCCCCATAGAGTAACGTAGGGAAAAGCAGCCGTGACTGAACGCGCTTCATATACAAACAGTGTCTGTTCCCACGGCTCTCTTTCAGTACTGTCAACTCTGTCAGGGGGTGTAAGCTTTTAATTGCTAGTTGCTGGCCTACCTGCCCAGCACTCGGGTGTGTTTATTTCTCCCAGTGCTGTGGTGGTTAAGTTTGCATATGGCAACATAGCTGCAGTTTTAGAAGACAGTGTGGATTCTAAGTTAGAAAATGTTTTTGAATCACAAATACTTTTTCAACAGCTTTATAGATTAAATTGTGTGGAAGACATGGAATCAGCTACAACTTTATATATAACCACACGCACGCACACATACACACTACACGCGCGCGCGCACACACGCACACACACATACACACTACACGCGCGCGCACACACACACACACACACACACACACACACACACACACACACACACATCCTCACGCATGCATGCAAGCACGTATGCACACACATACATACATACACACACACACACACACACACACACACACACACACACACACACACACACACACACACACTGTGACACCCACACTGTGACACACACACACAGGCCAAAAAATCAATACTGCCGCACCTCCTCTTCACCCCCACTTCCTCCTCCCAGCCTGCCCGATTACAACATATGACATCAGCTTTCTAAAACCCTTCACTTCGTTCCCACGGCTGAACTTGGAAGAGGTTGGCTCTCTTTTCAGTACTGTCAACTCTGTCAGGCGGTGTTAACGACCCTGCTTGGCCACGTCAAAACGTTAGCGAGGGGGTTACGGGCGCTCACATGGCCACACATTCTTCTACTGGCTTCTGGACTAGCAGGACGTGTTTACTGCGCTGTGTGCTTGGCTGTGTTATTCTAAAATGGCGAACCGGTTTACTGAGGAACAGAATTGTGCTATTCAAGATTACAAGATTTACTTTAACTGCATGTTAGAGTATTTGTCAAAAAAAGAATCAGGTGAAGCATGTTCGTTACCGCCGAAACCGAAAAGAAGTATTGCTTTCCTAGAGGGTGGAGAAAAAGAAAAAAGTGAACCGACTGCTTTGGAAATGAACGACTATCTTCAAGGTTTGTTGGTTCAAGGAAATGAAAACGTTGAAGGCAATATTGTTGACAAAGATACAGCCAATTTCAATGCGTGTTTGACTATCGATGAGATGGTTCCTTTTTTAAAAAATGGCGCTGCATTGTTGAAAGTTGGCCAAAGCAAAACAATCCATCATGCGTTGATTGTTGGGCGTTGGCTTGAGACAGCCCAAGTCATGTTTAAAAAACAAAAAACGCATCAAACATGGCGTTCATTTCTTCAGGTGCAGGTGAGCATGTCTGATTCGCATGCTAGAAAACTCATTCAACTTTCTATGTGTTTTTTATAACTATCCTAAATTCCACAAGCTAGGAATCAGTATAAATGAACTGTGTAGCAAACGCCAAACCATTATTAGGCTTATGCAGCAGAATAACGATTTTCGAATGTTCTGGCAAAACTAGATAGGGCTAGGCAGCCTTGGTACATCTACCAGTATGGAGAGGAGTAGTGTGTGGCCAGCACTATCTTCATATAAATGCTCCAAAATACAATGACGGATGTATTACTACTGGCGATTAGAGCCGCCATAAAAGCTCGGCTACAGCAGTAATTGCTGTAACTCTGCCAAAGCCAGTTGCAAGCCTGGTTGAGAAAAGAGGAGCACAGCAGCAAACTAGGCCAAGTGATTATATGTGATCACTTGGCCTGCAAAGCGCGGCAGCCTGCCGCCAATGACGTCAGCACGGAGCACCTGCAAAGCTCGGCGGCAAACTAGGCCAAGTGATCATATATGATTACTTGACCTGCAAAGCGCGGCAGCACCAGCAAAGCTCAGCGGCAAACTAGGCTAAGTGATCACATATGATCACTTAGCCTAGTTGATTGAGGTTGCGGGCAAGACACAGCCTGTTTAGTCACAAAGCAAGAAGTGGTCCTAGTTTCACTTTTGTTTGTTTGTTGGTGTTTGTGTGTTTTGGCCTACCCCCCGCACGCACGTCCCTCCACCCCACCCCTGGACTGTTTATTGTGTTTGTTGTTTGTTTGTGTTTGTTGTTTGTTTTGTCCTACCCCACGCATGCACACCCCCCTTACCCCACTCCACCCCACCCGCCCCACCCCCCACCCACGCATGCACACACTCAAGTTCCTTCTAAGTTTTTAACTTAAGTTACTCCAAAGTAAGTTCTTACTCAAGTTGTCTTTAAGTCATCCTTAAGTTATCCACAAGTTCTTACTTAAGTTACTTCTAAGTTTTTAATTAAGTCGCCCCAGGTTCTTAATAAGTTCTTGATCAAGTTCTTAAGTAAGTTCTTAATAAGTTTCTTGATCAAGTTCTTGATAAGTTCTTGATTAAGTCATCCTCTAAGTACAACCAAGTTCTTTATTTAAGTTATCTTATAATTATCAAAAAAATACAATCTATGTTTTTATCTTAAATAGTAAATGCCTAATATAGTACACACACGCCTCAAAAAACGTGTCATCGTTGAGAATGTCTTGCTCAGCGTTCTCTGCATAGATCTTAATGAAGTTTTTACATCCGAAGCAACCGCATTGATTACAATTCTGGTCTATGGAAATGCCTTTTATAGACTCCATGTCTTTATTTATTGACTTTATCATTTTATAATACGCCATGATCTATTTCTATTAAAAAATTTTAAAATATTATTGCATTATAAATGGATCAAAATGATGCTTTGTTATTGGCGGTTTTGGCGTGCTGTTGTCTTTTTCTGCATTTAGTGGTTCAGATTTTTTTGATTGCTTTTGTTTTTGTTGCCATTGGTTATATATTTTATAACCGTAATAACTGCCCCCAACAGCAGCAATGGCGCCAAAAATGGCAACAGTTTTAAGTTCAATATTCCATGAAGACTTTGGTGCTGTAGGTCTTGTATCACATGGAGTTTTTATAGCGGGCATTGAATCAACTTGTTCTGGCGCTGGCGGTGTTATGTTTTCATGATGAGTTATATTCTGCAACATTAATTTTTTTTGTCTGTTCCACTCTCGCTAATTTTTTCCTGCTTTAACACGCCCCAGGATGAGGATGCTTTTCACTGGTCTCCACCAGATTCAGTGTTTTCTGCTGATTTCTGGCTTGGTTACTTTTCTCCACCTGATTCAATGTTTCCTGATTCTGATTATTTTCCAGCTCGTTCATTTTGAAGGGAAACAAAATCTATATGATTAAAAGTTATTAATCCCATGATTAATGGCGATAACAATGTTCCAAATCTGTAGTATAGATCACACCCTAGAGACTCTAATGACTTTGTTAAAACTGGATCTTGCGTTAAATCATACGTAAGATCTTGTTCAGAATCAATGGGAGCAAATCTACTGACTAGTTTAGTGTACAAACTAAGAACCGTTTGCCCCACACTTTTCACCATTCTAGACCCCAGCTGCGCTTCATACCTGTTATGATACTTTAAAATGTCTTGCGGCGGCATCTGTTGAATCTGTTCAATGCTGAATTCAGTTCCGAGGAACTGTTTTGTTTTCCCACATGCTGCCAAAGAATACAGCCTCTCCTTTTTTGGGCATAATAGCTTGGTCATCAACTTGGTCATTCATAAGTTCAGGAAGGTTTAGGCTGCCTTGTAGCTGTAGGAGATCATCACTGTTCATGTTTTTTAATAATTATAATTATTTTATTTTATAAAAATGAGCACCGAAAAAACTGTTGCTAACCTTGTATACCATTCTGCTGTTATTGGAGGCCTAAGTGTAGGATACTCAATGCTTGGTAAAAGCTTGTTAAGAATTAAACCAGCAGATCTTGGCAAACTAGACTTTGAGGATTCAGCAAAGCTAATTGCTATCATTGCAGCTTCGGTTGCTACGAAAGATTTTCTAGTCAAGCAAGGAATAATTCCAGACAGTATAAATATGTAAATAAAAAAAATACATTTATAAAAAATGGCTTCACTCGCAATAATGATAGGCGGCGCTGTGGTGAATGCGCTTGCTTTTAGCGGAAGTAATTTTGCATTTAGTAAACTGCGGGATGACGGCGAGAGAAAAAGACATAACAAAGCTATGGAGGAACTAGCAGCTGCACAAGACGCCTATGAAAAGCAGAGACTTGAGCAGTTAGATTTATTAATGACACACTGAAAAAACAGGGCATGCAGCTTACATATTTAAAGATGTTGATCAAGCAATAAAACAATATTATCTAGTAACAGGCAAACCAGTCCAGACATTGCCCCCACCAAAATTCAGTGACTTTTATCAACCATCAGAAAAACAAAAGATGCAAGAAATCGGGTTTATTGTCGTTGGTATGACCGTCGTGTATTTTGTTGCACATAATATTGGCTGAATAAAAAATGAACAAAATCTATTATTCGCCCAAAGGATATTGGAAGGGCATCACAGCAATTAAAAAGCTAAGCCAAGCAGCTGGAGTCAGTGAACAAACAGCAAAAGAATGGTTATCTAAACAAGCGATTTGGCAAATTTATTTACCAGCGCCCAAACGAATACAGAGACCACACTTTGTGAACACAACTCCAAACGACACCCATCAAATGGATCTTCTATATTTACCCTCTGATAGGATTAGGCAAAAAGATTTAAGTACGCGCTCACAGTCATTGACATGGCTTCAAGATACAAAGATGCGGAGCCATTAACGCAAAAGAGTGCTTCTGCTGTTGCTGTCGCTATACAACTGATATACCAACGAGGGCCACTAACTTATCCTCGCATGATTCAAGTTGATGATGGAAAAGAATTTAAAGGCCAAGTGAATCAATTATTGTTAAAACATAGAGTTACCATTAAAAGAGGCATTCCAGAGTTCACAGATCACAGGCTTTAGTTGAAAACTTTAACAAACAGTTAGCCGAAAGACTTTTCTCCTACCAGTATCACAGAGAGCTGATTGACAATTCTCGCAACACAGAATGGGTTTAGAAGACTGCCCTCAGTTTTGCGCGCAATGAATAATGAAGAATTTAAAGGCCTAAAACCAGTACAAGCAATCAAAAGAAAAACAATAAATGCTGTTGAAGGAGAGTCTTCATCCGCAAACTATTACCATTTGGTTTGAAAGTAAGGTACCTTTATTTACCGGGGGAAGCAGAAGGGGACACTCGCATCAGGGCAACAGATCCAGTTTGGAGTGTTGATCCATATGAAATAAAAGAATTGTAAAAATGAATCCGCCCGTGTATTATTTACGAGAAACTGACACAACAAAACAACCAGCTCCTCAAAGATCTTTTGTGAAAGAAGAACTGCAGATAATCCCACCGGACACAGTTCTGCTTTAATTAATTTACGTAAATATATTTGAGTTTAAAATGGAAGCTCAGAAGGAAGTGCAGAACGAAACAAGAATGGTAAAGGAAGAGACCTTGAAAATGATACGGGAATCATTTCATGCGTGTAATGCTATTAAGGAAACATTTTCGGGGATTAATCAATGCATGCTAAATCATCCAGATCACCTACAACTCAAACCCCCAAATTGGGAAAAAGAATATCTTGAAATAATAAAAAAAATTCGAACGCATCAAGCAAACATGAGAAAAGATTTAAATGAATTGGATGAAGCTATGATTGATCTTATAATAAAAGTTGATGAAAAATATAAACCCCCCTGTTTATGCGGTCCTCCAGTGCCCGATTGCATATGAAAACTCTGGATTAACAAACACCAAACACCCGTTATGTTTTGTTCTAACTAATGACGTATTCTTTGTATACCAAACTGTTTGTTGATCTCCATGTAGATTAGATCGATAGTTTTACGTTTTTGTCATGATGAAAAGACTTAATTGCCAAACAATGCTTCTTTAAAGTTTGCCATGCGATAAGGGTTGACTGCACAACGCTGCGAGATATTCCCTTTGCTATTCTATATAATTTCTCCTGGCTCGAAATACTGAACCTTTTCGATCTTAACCCCACATACTCCTTGATCACCTTTCAGATAATTCATCCTTCATCTTTCCTAAAACCTCTTATTCGTAAATGAATGCAAAGGCGAATCTTTAGGGTAATCAATGTGACGAACCATCCCGCATGCCCTTTAGCCACGTCGGTTTTCCATGTCTTTATAGATGTCTTTCATTAGGGATATCTATAACAAAACCTTCTGTATCTGTGTAAACACTCTGGACTCGGATACGAGGGCTTAAAGTAGTCATAAAGATACACTAACATCAAAAAGCTTTGATAATTTCAAAAAACTGTAAACCCAATAAATAAAGGTTTGTCCAATTTGACTTTCTTTTTCTCATCCTTATGCCAAAAAGCTGATCATGAAATACTTTTAAAAGTCCTGATAATTTGTTTTGAAGTCAGCTTAATTGCTTCGATCTCTCTGGTGACTTAATCTATCATCTTTGCGCTTTTGCGGAATCTTCCATAGTTATTTCCAAAGCAGCTGTTGCTTCACAGCTGAAAAAGTCTTTTTTACTGAAGCATCTGTGATTTTAGTTTGAGATCATGTTCTTCAAGATGTAAGGTTTCATGAACTTGTTCTTGATCAAAAGCAAATTATGCGATGACACTGTTAAAATTCAAACAGTCTTAAATAAAATTGTAGAAGTCAGTAAGAGTCAGACAAAATTTTTTTTGCCCCAGATTAGGCACAAGTTAAGGCGCTCTCTTGATTCATCTTTAAGACTTTCTGACTGCCAATGGATAGTCCATTATGCAGGTCTGGAAGTTCATGAGGATATACTAATCAACTTCTAAATGAAACCACGCTGTAGATCAGGCGTTAACTGCTCCACCACTTTAATGGCCTTTTGATAATATTCGATCACGCGACCTGGTGTACATTTTAAAAAGTTACGGTAATGGAAGCGCTTGCGCCATTGCCCAACCATACAGATTGTTGCGTCTAAATATACATAAGATAGATAGACCTTTTACTCGGATCATAGTCGCCCAAGTATTTGTTGTTAGCTTAACAGTAATGTGGCGACGCCATACTAATTCCTCCACGACAACCGTTATAAATCATCTGAAGCATTGGTAAATCTGACAATAAATCAAACTTATTCCATAAACTTAAGAAAGCATCCCAGCTCATCCCAGGCGCAGAAATGTAATGCGCGGATCCAAGCTATAATGATTCCAATGCAGGTCTTTCTATAATTTTCAAAGACGTCACCTGCAACAAACATACATCGGCCCCCCCTCAAGTATGAATCATGAAGTCCTCCATCGTTTACACACTAACTTCTGCCCCACGCATCTTGAGCAAGCTGGTAATTCAGAATCACTGAATCCTTTCTTCTGAAGACTAGAAAAGAACCGCCTTTAGTAGGAAGTGTGTCTTCATCAAACCTTTCCCAACTGTTCATGTACACATAAGGGTATACTCCCTTCTAACGAGAGTATGAGGTCAAAATAATCTTCCGTTTATTGGTCAGGACTTTAAGGACAAAAGTCCAGTGACTCTAATGAACCCAACATGTGATGCATAGATTCCATAAAAGACATGTAATTTAGAATAAAGCACATGTACATTTCTGATGACTGTGCAATGCATGCTACCCAGAAGAGGCGTATGTTACTGCTGCAAAAAAAAAGATGAGAGTCGTAACCGCGAAAGTTGTGAAAGAAGATGGGCACTTCCATTTCTATAGGATCAAACTTTAGTGAAGACTGCATTTACTGTGCGCTGCTCCACGAACTTTCCGCTAATGTGATTCATGTCTCTTTACTGTTGGATTCGCTGCGTCTGATGAGAGGCCTACAAACCAACAAATCCAACAGTGAGCTGCTGAAGCATACTGTGTTGGGTCTTCAGGACCGCCATCATGAATTCAGATAAATTCCAGATTTTTAGAACAATCGTTTACGCACTTGCTGCAAGCGCTGTAAAAGATCTTCTAGCCGCCTTTAGGCCACTGTATAATTCAGGCGTTTGAATGAGCGCCAAACCGACTAACAATAACAAAAGCAAATGTACAAAACTGAAGATTACTCCATTAAGGACTGATTTACGAAGTTATTGGTGGTGCTGCCCTTCATAATGAACATAAGCGACTCGAAGTCTGGCGTAAACTAACGTAAATGGATGGAGAATTTGCATCCGTTTCCATTCTTAAAAACTAACTTTAGATCCAGGAGTGGCGTAATTTAGTTCTGTATTACAGTCTACCAGAACTTTTACAATGTTTATATGTTCGCTCGCGGCTTGAACAGAATGCATTCAAGTTAAACCTTTTCTACAGAATTCTGTTGCCATGATCTTTTGAAGTAAGCTGCATTAGTCTACTCATGTTCGTAATCAATGTGTAATGCGGTAGCCCCGCAGGGAAAGCATCATTAGTAAGTCAACATGATTTTTGTCTGGTCGCCTATTGTTGGACTGTTCCTTGGACACTTTAAATGGCATCCAAAATTGTTTTCCTCATCCATGTGTATACATTAACAGTTATTGGTTTGTTTTGTTCTTCAAACGATCAATTTTGTCTACACTAACAGGAAAGGCCACACCACTAAAGTTAAGATAATTGATGTAATGGCGATAGTTTAGACACTCTCACGGCGTTTTTGCGATATAATGCAGCCTTGCGAGAACACACCACATAAAACATTTGGTTCTGAATTCTTTATGTTTTAGAACTGCTTTTTCGCTACAAATGCTGGGGGCAGCGAATGTAAGCCTTGCCACAATCGGTGCATACATAGACAGTTTTAATCTATCTCTAAGTGCCATCGCCCTCTGACCAACCAAGCACACATTTAGCTTCTTCATCGGCAGGCGTCAACTGTGCAAGCAGATTCGTCTGCCTCAACCAGGTGTTTAATTCATTACGCGAAAGAATAGACCCCGTTTTTTCGTCGAGTTACCCAGTACTTCTAGATTGTCTTCATTTATAGTTATATAGGTCGAATTAAAGCATCTAACATTACTTTAACTGGCGGTCTATTGTTAGTTTGGCCTGGAACTTGAGAATACATGAACAACACTTGCCAGTAGTACGTTTGTTGGGTCAAAGCCTTCTAGATCAATATCATTCAGTTGCTCTTGATAAACGCTCTCTCTCAGCATTCCTTCAAACAAAACGACTGGTCCCTCATATATCTCAGCCATGTTGAGTTTCTTTTCTAACTCAAAAAATTTATTTAATTACAAAAAAAACAATACTTAATCAGAATCAATATCAACGGTCCTATTTGTGCTTGGACATCATAAACTATAGTATACAACACCCTTCGGTGTTGTACAGTGAGCTGTTTTAGAAACAGAGTTTTTAATGTCTCGTTTACTTTTTTTAAGCATTCCTTTTTTTATCTACTCGGCGTCCCTGGCTAGTTGAGAAAAAGTTGTCCTCGCCTTTCTTTGAAGAGAACAAAACTTTTGTCTTTTGTAGTCATCAAAATCGACCTTTAAACGATTAAATTCTTCATCCGTGAAGTTTGAGTCAACAAGGCGCTTTATTTATTGACAGTTTAAACGAACTAAGTTTAGCCGTTATTAGTTGAACCCATAGCTGTGTGCTTTTTGGAGTTTAATTATTTTACTTTTTGCCAGCCGCGCATACAGCAATATGAACACAGGCCGAGAGCTAAAGAACAAACCACCTAGAGTAAAGCTGCGGTGCGCCTATGCCCGTTGCAAAGAAACCACACACTCGTTCCTGCTATAGAGCACTTATAGTTGATGCTCCAGTTGATTTAACATATGTAACAGCATTAAAGGCAGCAGAATACCTTCGTTTGGTATTTGCTGTATTTTGCAAGGTCTTGCTCTAGTACTTGCTGCATTGCCGTAATGTTAGTTAATCAGAAAGGTTTTATTGTTAGGGGTTTACTATCTCTTCTTTTGGCGTCGCTGAAGGCACATTTGATAAACCTGAACAGACCATGCTTTTTATAAAATAAAATAATTTAGACTCTAACACAGTAATACCTTTAATCGTTATTTTCAATATCAGCTGCGCATCAAATAAATAATAAACAAATGTACATTAAGCGGTATTAACGCTTCATCTTCTTTATCAATTTTGAATAGTTATTTAAGTCACTCACAGATCTCCCCCCGCTTCCAAGAAACTGAATATCCTCCGATTGACCTTAGGTCAATCCAAAAACCGTAATTTTGTAGTTTAAATAATCATCAAGTCCTTACACTGTGAAGGTGTAGAATCTTTACCACAAGGTCAACTGTAGGATTGCTACCCTCCCTCCTCCAAACAGTTTTTCTATATTTTCAACAAAATGCTGATTAAGGTTTAAGCCCGCTAGAAATAGATTTGGTAGGACTTGCCCTCAAGCGAACATTGTACTTGCGTTATTTTTGATTAAAAAAACTTTTCACTTCCTCTTATGAATGGTATCTTCATCTTCCACACAGCAATAAAATCCCTTTTTAAGCGATCTGCAGAACGCAAAAAAACCTAAAATTCCATATAGTGTCTGCCCTGCAATTCTAGGATATGTAGTATGAATGATCACTCTTTGTAATATATTGCAAATTTTACTGATATTGTTGTTCAATCATCCTTTTGCCAATTAGGGTTGCTAACAACGTCAAACACTAACAGATGTCAGTAAAAGCTGTACTTTGCTCGGGTCCTGATGATATTGATAACCCGTTTGTATTCATAAAAATTTAAGTTCATATGACAAACTGTCTTTTAATCTCCTTAAAGTAGGCGCAAGCGCGTTTTAAACAACTCAAAATCAAAGGAAGGAAAAGCGATTTCCAAACGCCAAAATTTACAGCCACATACTTTTAGCCGTCTTAGAATCTGCGGCACCTATTCTATGATATAGTGACTTCTTCATTTTCTATTCCCTTGAAAACGCAAAGTCAGAGCCCTTTCAGCCCGTTAGCCATAGATCAGAATATGTTTAAAAAGTATTCTGCATTGTGTAAAGAAAAAATTCTTGCCCCACCAATTTTTTATAGAAATTTTCTTAACGAATTTTGCCCGCCCCAGATTCTAACAACCTGTCTGTTTGGTCAGTTGTTGAATCCGACGGCTATTTTGGGGGGGGGGGGGGGGAAAGTAAGACGCGCAGAGCCTGGCACATCACGTCATTTGCTCCTAGGTCTGGAAATTTTGACAGTAAGAAATTGATCGGCCCTCAATAGTGATGGATTATTTTGGAACATAATGTCCCGCTTATTTTCCCTTCACGCCAAAGGGTTCTTTCAGTCTCTATGCGGGTCAAAATCGACCATGAGCTTTGTGAAATTTTACAAAGCAAAATAAAAATAATTTATTTAAAAACATGGCAGGAATTGAAGATGAAAGTAGAATTATGCTGTATTGATCCTGGAGACGAAAATGAGTGAAATGAACCCTTTAATACACCATCGCTCAACGCTCCTCAATGCGTGCATGAATTAACAGAAAGTAAGGTTAAATTCATTTTACGAAATTTTAGGCAAGAACCTCCCGAATTTATAGACCCAAAATGGAATTTGAATTTAAAAGAAGATCATTTGTCGTAAAAAAACGATCAAGGGCAACTTGATAATTCGGCTTACAACTAAACCCACCCATCAAAGTGATTAGCCAAGAGTACAATTATACAAAGACTCAGTGTGAAGATCAAAATTGCCTTGGTCTTGTTAGACGAAATTAAGGCGGAGGCAGTTACTACTTTCTAAACTTCAAAACACACTGCAGGGAACTCCCAACAGCTAACCAAATACAAAACATGAAACTTGAATAATTAAATCAATCGGCAGATGAAATAATAAATGCAATAGAAGCAGAAACCAGTTTTCAGAAGAAACGGCATGAAGACTATACACGACTCACCGCTAACCCATGCGAGAAAAACGGCCCTTGATCATGCTTTATAGAACCATTAAGGCGAATTAAACAAACAATATTAGCAAAACCTAGGTGAACTAAAGAGCATATAAAAAGAGAAAAAGAAAACTAAACTCGTTGAGGGCCAGAGACGCCAACTTAGGGGCCTGATAATTAAAGAAAGAATAACCCAAAGACTAAAAGATCTGAAACAAGAGATGATCAGCAGACTAGAACGCTGACTACTAACCGAGACCAATTACGAACCTCAAGTGAAATAGAAATAAGAGAACCTATCCGGAAAAAATTTTAAAGAAGACAACAACCGCTAGCAGAACGAATACGAACCTGTTTAGAAGAGCAAGGCGTCCACATTGCAAGCGTTATAACGGCCTAGGATTTGCACTAAGTACACTGGTGTTGGCTATTACAGGCGCAGTGGAGGTCAAAGTCCAGTACCTCCACCGCCATCGCCTCCCACCTGATAAACATGTGTAAAAAAAACAGCTGATCATCTTCGCGGTTTTTATTAAAAAAATTAGCCAGTAAAGCTATGACGCTTTAACCAGGAATATTTGGGAGTATTGTCAGCTTTTCTTTTGTCACTGCTAAGCAAAGTAGTTGGCTTTATGGCCGAGCACATATGGACATTAGTTCTCTTAATAGTTGTTAATTTTAGTAGTATAAAGGCCCAGTATCCTAGGCCAGTTAATCCAAGAAACAAGCGCTGTCTTTTCATATTCATGGTCACGCGAACAGATCCGCCGAGCTTTGCTGAGTCCTTCAATGACTTTGGGGGTTGGACTTCGGATTGATGACTTAATCTGGGTGTACTTTTATTGTTTGTAATATTACTGGCTCAGATTTAATGTCGTTTTTACCCAACCATCAGTTCATTGCCTGCTAAATAAGAAATTCATTATTATAGTTTATTATTTGTACCTATCTGGAGTCTGAGGACCGAAGGCAGCATGTTTAAACCAGAGCCAAAACAAAGAGCTACTTTCGAATCTGCGTAATTGTAAAACATGTTGGAAAACCTTGAATACTTGAAAGGTAAATCAACTGTAGAATTAATGGCCGTCCTCAAATTTTGCTAAGTATTGATTTTTGTGCGTCAAAGCCAGTAGAAGATCATTTAGCACGAACTTGCCTGTGCTTGCGAACCTAGCAAACATCCATACGAAAGAACAAAAGAGTCGTTTATTCGTTCTATTTCCCGCCGCCCAAGTTAGGCCCTTAGAAAGTGTCTAAGAAAAAGTGTTGTCCATGCTGTTATTTTGCTCTTGCTTGTAGGGGACCCGGCTCAACAGATGTGCCAAAAAAGAAAGATTTGAAAAGGAGGATGCCAACATAGTTATACATTCTGTCGAGCCCCGAAAAATAAAGGACGCCTATGCCATGATTATGATCCCAAACTTTTGTCCTAAAGCCTGTCTTGATGTAAATATTGAATACGTTACAGATCCTTTCAAAAGCCTTCATGTTCAATTCAGTTTGCTGGAGTGGATAAAACGGTTGTCATTTGGTAATGGAGCTTGCAGTTCAGTCAAAATAAAGCCTGAAGGTGTAATAGAACATGAAATCTGTACACTACCTCACCATGGAGCATGGGATTTAAATGATCAGCATGCTGACACTCCACACCCAGTTGATGCGCAAAACACAGCAAAGTTTACTGGTTCTGATATAACTGCATTCGAATGACTAAACCACGCTTTCATGATGTAGGCGTTTTTCAATAGGGGGGTAAGATAGCTCTTAATGGAGTATATACTCACCTAATTAAGAAAAAAGGCAGTCTGGGTCACAGCAATTGTCAAGAGTATCAGATGCTATATTTTTTTAAGATTGTTAAGTGCGGCCCAACAGAACTATTTTGCGCAGTATAATTTGAAATCACACATTTATAATTTGTTTTTTTAAAAAAATGTTTGTAACAATAAACAACTCAGACCGTCCCTTCGTTTTTTAGAACATGCTAATTGATAACAAATTGCGGGGCCAAAACGAGTCGCGCTCCATGTAAATATGCAACAAAGTCGTATGGGTTTAATATAAGCTAAGCCAAGTATATAAACGGATCTAAAATTGACAAATCAGGGAACTAAGTAAGCCAGTTAACAATACCTGAAGGTAATCTACGGGTTTTGCACTCACTAAAAGAAGCATATGAGTAACTTTCTCAGACATTACTCACAAACTTAACAATGCACATGCTGAAAACAATTTTAACAATTCAAGCCTGAAAAAAGGGAAGGTTACAATTTTAGATAAAGAGCTATCTAAAATGTTTAGGCTTTACGGCTAACAAATATAGAAATAGAGTTACAAACGACCAAAACTACTAATGAGGGAGAAAGTCCGCTCGATCTTGCATTACATTCATTACTCCTATGTATCATATTGGATGAGTTGAGCACATGTATGAAAACTTATATGATGGAAGGCCCCAACAGTTTTTAAAGAGCACTCCATTCAGGGAAAGCTGCCATGTGCGAATTAAGAAATTATACAATACCCTAATTTACAGATTAAAAGATTAGTTTTTGGGAGGGTTGGATCATTTAATAAAAAAATTTTGCAGACAAAACAGGAAAGTCGTGAAATGTGATAACCTGCACATTGTTTTGGAAATAAAATAATACTTTACTAAAAAATAATGTCGCGTGGGCCAGAAAACCAGGAGTTTACATAGCGCCTGTGAGGTGTATAACTTTAGAATAAAAGACCTTGCAGACGTTGCGGACTTTGAACAAAATGGTGAATAGGCGCTTTTGATGGTTTTGAGTACACTAAAGATGGTGATTATAAACGCAAAGAGGTTGGCGACAGTAAAAAGTTTCCTAAACTAGAACAGCTCGCAATCTAGAAGCAAATAATGTTGGCAGTATGAATATAAAATAGTTCGAAAACCTGACCTCAAAGGGCACTTAGAACCAATTTAGAAGGGGAAATAAAATTTGAATTCATAAAGCCCATTTACATATTTTAGCCGTCAAAAAAGTTTCAGAAAAGCATTCAACTCTGGCCCTTTACATGTAAGTCTTATGCCGGACGACAATATCGGAAAGAAATTGAAATAACGCCGTAGGGGAAAAGCAGTACATCCTCCACAGAAAAGAAACAGTTGTAAAAAAAGCTTCTACTAAAATTACAGTTCTTCCAAGCAGAAAATAGGAGACACGTTCACAATGATATTTGAAATTTCCGTCTTTTAAAGAGTGGAGGGGGGATGGGGTTGTGGGCGTTAGTGATGACCTTATAAAAGAATTAATATAGCTGGGAAAACTTAGACGTTAAACGTCTTAACGTTGTTGTCGTCGTTCTTCACAATGGCGAGGATATTAAGATCATAACAACAAGCAACAAAAAACAATGTTGACTTAAATAGAAACAATCTTTCAGAACTGAATTGGATTAATCTTACACATTTAGGCCTCGTAGGTTTATTATACTGAACAAATTTTGACAGAGAGTATGATAAAAATAATAACTGGATTTGATTAAATTCTGCTATAAAACATGGAGCAGTTAAACTTTTTGACAAAAACTCCTCATTGCTCATTGATTGTGGGGAGACTGGTTGTGGAAAAAAAAATAATTTATCCTCGACCTGTTACAAACAGTTTATCGTTATAATTTAATCAATTGTGGTTTCTGTCCAACACTTAAATGGAACAAAGCATATCATGATAGAAGTTTATATGGACAGATGATGACATATATTTAGTTGATCCCCGCAATAAACTGAGTGAGTGTTTAGAACAGTTTTATAGACTGTTTGAAGGAACGCAGACACTATTTATTATAGATGACTGTTCAGCAGAAAGAGACATAGTTAAAAAAAGAAATACTTTGTCAAAACTGGCTTTCAGTGGAAGACATGCTGGAATAAGTGTGTGGATTTTATGTCAAAAATATAACTCAGTTTTAAAAGACTTTAGAGAACATTAAAGACTGTAGTTCTATTTCACATGAAAGACAGAGACTCATTTGATGAATGTTTGCGTGAAAATGATGTTATTGAAAATGACCAGGAAAAACACAGGATTAAACAAAAACTGAAATCTGAAAAGTTTAGTAAATTAGTATTGAAAACGGATAACCCTACACAGTATGTTTGTTTGTAGATAATCGTTATTTTTTGGTTATTGAAGTCTTACTTGTCAGAGAACAGGAAGCCTTTATTCTGGCTCACTTTCGCCCGAAACTGGTTGAGGGCGAAAGTGAGCCAGAATGAAGGTTTCCCTGTTCTCTGCCCCTCACAGGCCGACACCTCCCCGAAGACTCTGCACTCTGGCGCTGACCGTGGCCTCCCACAGTCCAACTCCCCGAAGAGTCTACACCCGGCGGCGACCGTGGCTCCTCAGTCTGACTCCTCTCCCACGCTAGGCACAACACCTAACGCACACCAGGCGCCCTCTCGACGAGTCCGGGGCTCGAAGGACGCCTCTTCCTCTGAAGGCCCCCCCCGCCGGACACTGAGGGTGAGGGAAGGTCTGGTGCGGCGCCCTCTCCCAGGACGCCCGAACAGGGAAGAGCAACAGGTGGCTGGAGAACTCCCGGAAGAACCCCGGTAGCGGAGGAGAGCTGCCTCACCGACGGCAGCCGGCCTGGATGGTCTCCCTTTCCCGGAAAAGCAGCAGGCAACGGGAAACCGCCGCTCACCTGCCGCACGCGGCAGTACCCTGCGGTGGTCTGACCCCAGCCTCAGGACGGGAGCAGGATACCTGCTGACACAACTGTAGGCCACTACTGTAATGTTGCTACTACCCGAGTCATCAAGGCCCATAGGCTACCTGGTACAGCTTTAATCCTCCATCTCCCTTGCCTACTTCCCACTCGGGCATGAGAGTGACCCCTTGAATTTCGATTACACCCCCAACCCATTACCCGCTTTGGGTTATCAGATCTATTTCCTGCCAACCCTTACAATAGCAGTAAAACAATATTCTCTCTGAGCCAATCCCCGCTATTGCATATGGAATTATGAATCACACCCAATTCTCGAGAAATAGAACCAATCTAAGCAATCCAACACGGACTCCATGGGCCCCCTTAGGAAATACTAAATAAACTAGGAACTGGGCAATTTCACAAGGAAATGTTTCCATATAGTAATCAGTAATAATACACATCTCTCAAAAAAAACAAAAAAAAAACAAAAAAAAAAAACTTATCAATTTTTAGCGGTTCACAGTTTCTAGCATGTTCATACAAGAGAATCGGCTCGC
This sequence comes from Conus ventricosus, assembly GCA_018398815.1. NCBI lineage: Eukaryota > Metazoa > Mollusca > Gastropoda > Neogastropoda > Conidae > Conus > Conus ventricosus. The sequence continues at coordinate 6,650,190 of CM031606.1, forward strand.
AGCCACAATCCTTCACATTCTTACCCCTCTTTGCACTGTCAATTATAATCATATATCACCACAACATGATTTGTTCGCCAAAATTTCCATCCAACACCCCATTCTCATGTCATCTATTGTCAGATAACCCAGTGGTAAATCCTTGTTATGCCAACACAACCATACTTCATACAATATTACATGCCACACATCCTCCGTTTTTATCCTATCAACTGCTGAGCCACCCGCCTTAAACTTTATCTTACCCTTCTTTCCGACTACAAAAATTCATAATGGGACTGTCTCCCTGCGACCTAAGATATCTTTCTCCAACCCTATTCTGTCACAAACACATACATCCCTGCATGTGTGACGACTGTCATTTACTTTAAAAAAAAAAAAAAAACACTTCTAAACCATATGGACTCGCTGTCCTGTACGAGATACGTACGTCACAGATACAGTCCGCACGCGCACGACACCCGCGTCGAGAACCAAGACTCGTAACGAAAGTGAAAAGACAACCAATATAAGTTGAATAGTCACGACCGTACTCCAGTATAAACCACTCGACTACCAATTAGCCTTGGCCCTACTGTACAGTTAACCGATTCCAATGCTGTGCAGGTCAACTCCGAAATCGTTAATCAATTTCAACGAACAACTACTATTTACAACAGAAATTGAGCACAATCCTTTTACGATTCACGCAGACACATCTGCACCCGACTCACACTATGATCCTCAACAAAATGCAACCTCGTATTACTTCCTTACTAACCCCCCTGAAATTAACATGAACTAATTACAACCAATATCTACATCACCGTCCATCAACGGTTATTATATCGAACCCACATTGTCTAGCCAAACTGTCACATGACAATCGAACTCAGGAACCACTATGTACACTACTTACAGAATATACAGAAAAGAGGTAACACAAACCGGCTGACAAGTTTCAATCACAGAACCAAGACGACATCATACCAGACAACCAGTATACGCAACAAACATAATACAACTAAACATGACATGACAACTACAGTACAACTCGCCATAATACAAGACAACATGACGAACAACACCACCATGAACCTAACAAATCACCAACCTGGACAGACAGATGTTCAACCACACCAGTTCTGCAACTGGCTGAAGTGGCTGCCAACAGAGACGACACAGAACCCTGCACAGGCCAAGGGCACACCAGACCCGACGAGGACCTGGCACTAACTATGACTCGAAGTCACTCAGCTCGACTAACGGCGCTGCCGCCGCAACTACAAGGCGCGTCCACTCCGACGAACACCAGGGACCGAAGTGAAGCTTCCCCAACGCATTCCGACCTGGTCGGAATCAAGCGAACTCTACTCACAACACAAAACAGCGATTGGTCAGAGCAGCGTATCCCTCCGCAGAGCTGACACGCCGGACCAACGGACTAGTTGTTGCTCGTGCAACAACACGACAATTACCACAACTCACAGACTTGACAACACCAACAACAGCCGATATCCTGCCCCGCCTTCCCCGTGTAGAACCCAAGTAACAAAAGGGTAACAATCGGAATGAAACCAACCTCCCGCTTCTATCCCTTCAACAAGTCAAGATTGGAACTCAAGAATATTGTGTATCTTATTTCCCCAGCCCCCTACCTAGCCTAACCTCCACCTTAACCAAAACCCCAATCTTACACACGCACACTCGCACACCACACATATACACATATGCACACGCGCACACGCTCTCTATTTCTGAACTACCATTACTCCCAACACATGAACGGCTGGTTTACTACTGCCGATCGGTGACAGTGTGTGTGTGTGTGTGTGTGTGTGTTTGCGTGCGTGCGTGCGTGCGTGCGCGTGCGTGCGTGCGTGTGTGTGTGTGTGTGTGTGTGTGTGTGTGTGTGTGTGTGTGTGTGTGTGTGTGTGTGCGTGCGTGCGTGCGTGCGTGTGCGTGCATGCGTGCGTGCGTGCGTATGTGTGTGTGTGTGTGTGTGTGTGTGTGTGTGTGCGTGCGTGCGTGCGTGCGTGCGTGCGTGCGCGTGCGTGCGTGTGTGTGTGTGTGTGTGTGTGTGTGTGTGTGTGTGTGTGTGTGTGTGGTGTGTGTGTGTGCGTGCATGCGTGCGTGTGTGTGTGCGTGCAGCATGAAAGTGTGTGACCGATTAACCTTCCCACGCCATCTTAAATCGTAAGCTTAAATTCCATTTTGAACCCTGCCCGCCGAGTCATAGCGAGGCTACTCCTCAAAGATGGCCCCGCACTACTGACTGACCACCACAACAACACGCAGAGGTCAACAACATAACCTGCCGTGTCATGTCAGGGTCCTAGTGAGGCTACTCCTCAAAGAAGGTCCGGCACAACTGACAGACTACCACAAGCAAGAACACGCATAGGTCAACAGAACCTGCCGTGGTTTGACACAGTATAGGTCACCACCCACAGTCAGGTAAGATTCCACAGTAAGGTAAAATTCCCGCTGATAACAACACCGGCTCTGTCATGGAGGGCATACCCGGGCGAGCGAGCGTCGGCCTTGAAGCGGATGTTATCGCATGTCATTCCGACCACCGTCGAACAGCCCCTGAACTCGATACTGATACCAGCCACGTGAAATGACGATCCGGGCTGATGTCATCAAGAGTGGAGAGCGTAAAGAAAGGCTTCTGGGGACAATTTGACCCTCTGATTTATGGCGGCATGAGAGTGTGAAGATGATATTAAAGATTGTGAGTTAAATCCAATCTTTCTACCGAAGGTGTCGTCTTCTGCTAAACTGTTCTATTGTTGAGGTTTAGGTTAGGGTCCAGGCAGTTATCCTCGCTCCCTGCCTTCACCCTTCACCCTACCCATTCCGACTTCTTTATCTTCTTCTTCTTCTTCTTCTTCTTCAGGAACGCCGTTACATGTCAAAGAAAGGGTTCTCGGGATGAAATCGGGGGTCCTCCTCTGCGTCTCCATAGACGCTTTGTATGTGAAAGTAGTTCTCTGCGCTTTACGGTCACATGACACTCCCCCCCCCCCCCCCCCCCCAATTCACTCCCCATCGTCCTCCCTCACTCCTCTCCACCGCTTTTCTTCAACACACACACACGCACGCACGCACGCACGCACGCACGCACACACACACACACACACACACACACACACACATGTATATATACAGAAAGAGAGAGAGAGACAGACAGACAGACAGACAGACAGACAGACAGAATCAACATTTATCAACTACCTGAATCAGCTGAGATCAGGAATAAATAAAATAAGTTGGTTGTGTGTTTTTCCTGTAACAGCGAGATTGGTTGAGCGTCTTACACTCGCCGATCAGCTGTTTGGTAGTCCCATCTGGGTGTGTGTGTGTGTGTGTGTGTGGGGGGGGGGGGGGGGGGTGGCTGGTTGTTGTAGTCCCAGAGGACAGAACAGAGTTCTCTTCCTGCAAGCTGTGGTCCAGCTGTCTGACCAAGACGTTGGGGGCAGATCTTCAGAGCAGAACACACGTCTGCACTTGTTGTGGTGTCCCCCAGCCCCGCGTGTAGAAGATAGCTGGGTCATGGAGGTCATTGAACAGTGTCATGTGGTTTCCATCATGTCCTGCATCTATGTCTTCTGCCTTTTATCAAGGGGGTCACTTCCGCAGCTTTGAGAATGGCTGTTAAAGCCTTCAGTGTTAAGGAGTTCGTGTCCTGAAGTGTGAACGGCATCAAGAGACAGCATGTTGTGAGCGGGGTACCGGTATTTTAACAACCTGTGGTTGGTGGGTGCCTTGGTCTGAATGTAGTCTGCCTCCATATTTTTCTTGATTTCACTGGCAGTCAGGTTGTTTCTTACCCGGGTAGTGCGTGACTCCTGCTTCTTTTCTCCTTACATAATCATTCCTGAAGACCAGAACACTCTCTACGAGTTCAACTCTTAAAAGAACTTCCTTTCCCTACTTGCATGTAAACGTCCTGTAGAGTGTCAGCAGCTTACTGCCAAAACATTTGTCCGAGGTTTTTTAAGACCGCCTTGCTGCCAAGCTCTTCATAGAGTTTATATTACAGACATGGCTAGACCATTGATGTATGGGAACAGTCCGAGGACGTCCAGGAGAAACACGATGACGCGAGAAAGACCTTATTTACGAGCCTTGTGGGCTGCTTCTCCTGCTTCTTTTTTCAGACTTAACACAAATACAAAACAGAAAACAAAAACAGAAACCAACGAAAGATGGTCCTAGCATTTACCGAAACGGAGAGAGAATGATTACTCCATCGGCGCCAACCCAGTCACGACCGGGTTGGCGACGAAGTATTCAGAACAATCTATGAACAAATAGAATTCCAAATTTCTGTGGAAGAGAACTCATTAGTGAGCTCAGTTTGAAGAGTCATAGAAGGAACAAGGGCTGTATGCAGACTGTGAACTCAGTTGAAGAGTCATAGAAGGAACAAGGGCTGTATGCAGACTGTGAGCTCAGTTTGAAGAGTCATAGAAGGAACAAGGGCTGATGCAGACTGTGAGCTCAGTTTGAAGAGTCATAGAAGGAACAAGGGCTGTATGCAGACTGTGAGCTCAGTTTGAAGAGTCATAGAAGGAACAAGGGCTGTATGCAGACTGTGAGCTCCGTTTGAAGAGGCATAGAAGGAACAAGGGCTGTATGCAGACTGTGAGCTCAGTTTGAAGAGTCATAGAAGGAACAAGGGCTGCATGCAGACTGTGAGCTCAGTTTGAAGAGTCATAGAAGGAACAAGGGCTGTATGCAGACTGTGAGCTCAGTTTGAAGAGTCATAGAAGGAACAAGGGCTGCATGCAGACTGTGAGCTCAGTTTGAAGAGTCAAGAAGGAACAAGGGCTGCATGCAGACTGTGAGCTCAGTTTGAAGAGTCAAAGAAGGAACAAGGGCTGTATGCAGACTGTGAGCTCAGTTTAAGAGTCATAGAAGGAACAAGGGCTGCATGCAGACTGTGAGCTCAGTTTGAAGAGTCAAGAAGGAACAAGGACTGTATGCAGACTGTGAGCTCAGTTTGAAGAGTCATAGAAGGAACAAGGGCTGCATGCAGACTGTGAGCTCAGTTTGAAGAGTCATAGGAGAAAAAACGGCTGCATGCAGACTGTGAGCTCAGTTTGAAGAGTCATAGAAGGAACAAGGGCTGCATGCAGACGGCAATACATGAACAGCAGCACACTCAGCCAGCAGAGAGAGTCGGGAAACCAAGGCCAGGGTCCATACCACAGCTCCAAGGACATCCACGCTGATTTTTCGGACGAGGAATGTGTACACTCTCGATGCCAAGCCCAAGAACTTAGTTTGCTACCTGGAAACGCAAAAGACGAATGACAGAAATTAAATGGGAAAAAAGCCCACAAACTGCGGAGAGGAAAGAGCACAGTGGAGCGCCAACTAATCACATCGGGAGTGACTGTATAGGGCACCAGTCGGGACACCTGTAGAGTGAAATAATTAAAGATGAAGACACCGTCTCAAAAATTCAAACGTCAGCGAGATAACATCCGGAACAGAAAGACGAATGTCAAGAAAGAGATGAGGCTTTCTCAGGGGGAAAAAACGAGTAAAGAGGCTCTAGGGAGACTCGAAAGCACGACACAGTGCCCCTAGAGAAGCACAACCAGCAAGACACAAAAGGAGCCCAAAGAACAACACCCAAGATTGCTTCTTCAGAAACTTTTTCAGTTTGCTAGGAGACTGTTCGAGCAGCCCAAATCGTGGACACCAAGAATGGACAAAAAACGTTCGCGCAGTATATCAAGAAAACATATCATAACCCACGAGCGAATCACTTCTTGAAATCCAGAAAAAGTTCAGCGAGAAGCACCAACATATGATGAAAAACAGAAACATAATCAAGAAGGCCAAACCTAATCTTCGCCTGGACTAAAAGAAATCACCTATCAGCTCTATATGAAATGTCTCAATGTCCTTGAGTCGCTCCACGAACGGAAAAGATCAGCACAAATGAACTTGACGGTTCGTGAACAAGACACGATAGCTGATGGAGTATTCCATCCCAAGCAGCAAAAGTCGAGTTGTCAACCAGTTCAGACCAGTATCACTTCTGAACTTTAAGAGAAAAATCTCCTTCTCTGTCATGGCAGCTAGGTTGACTAAATACTGGATTTGTCAGTCCAGAAAGGAGACACCACGGTCGTAACTGGCTGTGTAGGACATGTCACTATAAAACACCAGGAGTACTGTGTGTAGACCACTATAAAGGAGACACACATATGGCTGTGTAGCACATGTCACTATGAATTGGGAAGACTGGCTGTGTAGTGTGGCACATGTCATATGAATTGGGAAGACTGGCTGTGTAGTGTAGCACATGTCACTATGAATTAGGAAGACTGGCTGTGTAGTGTGGCACATGTCACTATGAATTGGGAAGACTGGCTGTGTAGGGCATGTCACTATGAATTGGGAAGACTGGCTGTGTTGCACATGTCACTATGAATTAGGAAGACTGGCTGTGTAGGGCATGTCACTATAAATTGGGAAGACTGGCTGTGTAGGGCATGTCACTATGAATTGGGAAGACTGGCTGTGTAGTGTAGCACATGTCACTATGAATTAGGAAGACTGGCTGTGTAGGGCATGTCACTATGAATTGGGAAGACTGGCTGTGTAGGGCATGTCACTATGAATTGGGAAGACTGGCTGTGTAGGGCATGTCACTATGAATTGGGAAGACTGGCTGTGTAGGGCATGTCACTATGAATTAGGAAGACTGGCTGTGTAGGGCATGTCACTATGAATTAGGAAGACTGGCTGTGTAGCACATGTCACTATGAATTGGGAAGACTGGCTGTGTAGGGCATGTCACTATGAATTGGGAAGACTGGCTGTGTTGGCCATGTCACTATGAATTGGGAAGACTGGCTGTGTAGGGCATGTCACTATGAATTGGGAAGACTGGCTGTGTAGGGCATGTCACTATGAATTGGGAAGACTGGCTGTGTAGCACATGTCACTATGAATTGGGAAGACTGGCTGTGTAGGGCATGTCACTATGAATTGGGAAGCCATCCCAACAGCCAAGGCAGAGAAATGGGACCTCGATATGGTGTGGTTCCATCTGGCAACTACATATCGTTCAGTTCCATACGAGATGATTCAAGTGGTCCTCAAGATGTATCATGTCCCACAGAACATTAGAGACATGTTGAAGAAGCCTTTCCATGGCTTCTAAAGGAGTCTCTCCATCCACGAAGGAACGCACAACAGACCGGGTCTCTCCATCCACAAAGGAACACACAACAGACCGGGTCTCTCCATCCACAAAGGAACACACAACAGACCGGCTCAGTCTGGCACTGGTATAGCACTGGGCTGTGCAGTACTCCAGTGTTGTTGGTGTTTGCAATAGAAGTCATCGTGAAAGCAGCCATGAGCCGTACAAGTTCAGCAGACCTCAGGAAAGGATAAAAAAAAATGCCCCTGCTAAAAACCTTCGTTCAGTCTTTAAGTGTTGTATGCATGTGCTTTTCGCGTGCGATGACAACTCTGATCGACACACGCAATCAGCTGTCTAGGCTAGATACTCTGCTCCTCACTTTTTCCAAACCAACAGTTTCACAGACTTTGTTCTGACCTTCTTCTCTAGTTTGGAGAACAAACACGAAAACAAAAAATAAAAACAAGAAGACGATAGATAGATAGATAGATAGATACATTCATACATACATACATGCATGCATGCATCATACATACATACATACATACATACATACATTACATATACATACATGCAAAACATAACATATACATGCATGCAACATACATACATTCAGAAATTCTGGAGCTTCCCTTCCCCCCACACTCCCTCTCTATTTTTTTCTAAAAAGAGAATTCCAAGAGAAATCAAGGGATACTACTCCAAAATGATATATTCAACTTCTAAGAAGTTGAAGAAGTTGGTTGAAATTACCCCCTTTCTGTACTTCATCATCGTTGTCCTTGTTTGTTTGTTTTTTCAGCCTGAATTGGGGGGGGGGGGGGGGGGGGAGTGTGTTTGTAGTCAGAAGGTAGTATGATCCCCTTTAGCTGCAATAGTGGAGTATGGGTATGCCGCCAAGGCCGCCATGTTCACGGCGCACGCCACAGGCTAATATGACGGTAGTTTCCGAAGTTCAAACTGCTGAACGCCAAACTGACGATGATAGTTCCCCCCTGCGTTGAGTGATTCTGGCATGAACAGGTTGACCATTACACACGAAAATTAAGAAGCCAGTCAACAGATGAATCAGTAAACAGAATGGAATATAAGGGCGGATCCAGAATCGGTTCCACCTTACTGAAAGTTGGTGCTTTCCCAGCTGCACTTCGTCAAAAAGCAAGAAAACGTGTGATTGTGTGGACACAACGTCGGCATTGATGGAAAATAGAAATCATGGTTGTTTCCTTGAACAGAATGACTACATACCAAAAAAATCAAAGAAACCAATAGATAAAGCAATCAATAAAGTAAAACAAAATAAAATGAAATAAAATAAAATAAGATGAAATGAAATAGAATGAAATAAAATAAAGTAAGATGAAATAAAACAAAAGGAAATAGAATAAAATAAAACACAAAATGCACAAAATAAAAAGGTATTATATACTTTTATAACCGATAATAACGCTTCCCTAGAGGAAGTCAATCCCAATTAATCAGAAAGCTCGAGTGATCATGAAACAATAACAACAACAAAACAACAACACTGATAATAAATATTTTGACACAAATTGATTTCGTGTCAAAGTGGTGATGTCGCTGTTTTCTTAAAGAAAAAAAACCCTGTTTTTTGAAGAAAACTATCATTTTGGACTTTGAAGCTGCTAAGCTTTCATATGCCAGGAAACAATTTTCTATTGATTAACGTTCGGGTTACTTTAAGACGCGTACTTAGAGAGAAAACAGGGGAAAATTTCAAATTTCTTCAAAAACCCCGCTTTTAAACAAAGAAATAATAACAATATTTGTGCCCCGGTAAATTCTTTGTTTTTGGGGTTTCCCCCGGCTTTGGGTTTTATAGTGCGCCTGACGAAAATTTCGTCTTTTAAAACCCTTAATTATAAACGCACGAAAGGGCACAAAGACTCTTTTCTGCCCAGCACAAAAAACATCGCCCCTTTTGCCCCAAGGTTTTTAACTTTTTAACTCCCGGGAAAAAAATTTACCAAATCACATTTTTAAACCGCGCCCCCAACAAAACCTTACTATGGATAGGGGTTCAGACTTTGGGTTTCTCTTTGACTCACTCCCCAAATGTTTTAAGAGTGCCCAAACTACTTAAATTTTTTTTTCATGTTTAAATTTTTTTTTTTAAAAAAAAAAATTTCCCCAAAATTTTAAAAAAAAAAAAAAAAAACCAAAAAAGGGCCCAATTATGTACCTTTTTAAAAAAAACTCTCATAAAAACCCTTTTTGGGGCCAACCCAAAAAAAAAACAAAAAACCCAAAAAAAACCCCCCCAAAAAAAGGGGGGGATGGCCCCCCTCTCTCTTTCTTCTCTCTCTCTCTTTCCCCCTCTCTCCCCCCCCCCACACACACACCCACACCAAACACCACAAAAAACCCCCCCCCCAACCCGCGCCCGGGGGAAGGAAAGCCCCCCCTTTTTTTCCCCCCCTTTTTTTTAAAATGGGGGGGGGGTTTAAGGGGGGGGGAAAAGGGGGGGGGGGGGGGGGGGGGGGGGGGGGGGGGGGGGGGTTGGGGGGGGGGTTTTGGGGGTTTTAAAAAAAATTTTTTAAAAAATTTTTCCCCCCCCCCCTTTTTTCCCTTTTTTTTTTCCCCCCCCCCTTTCCCCCCAAAAAATTTTGGGCCCAAACCCCCCAAAACCCCCCCCACACACCCACACCCCCCCCCCCCCCCCCCCCTTTGGGCCCACCACCCCCCCCCACCCCCCAAAAAAACCCCCCCCCCCCCCCCCCCCAAAAAAAAAAAAAAAACCCCCCCCACCACCAAAAACCCCCCCCACCACCACGCCCCGGGCCCCCCCCGGGGGGCCCCCCCCCCCCCCACACCCCAAACCCACACCACCCCACCACTCCCCCCCCCACCCAAAACACACACACAAACCCCCCCCCCCCCCCCAAAAAAAAACCCCCCCCCCCCACCCACACCCCCCCCAAGGCCCCCCACCACACAAAAAAAAAAAGGGCCCCCCCCCCCAAAAAAACACACACACACCAAAAAACAAAAAAAAAACCCCCCCCCCCAAAAAAACCCCCCCCCCCCCCCCCCCAACCCCCAAAAAACCCCCCCCCCCCCCCCCCCCCCAAAAAAAAAAAAAAAACCCCCCCCCCCCCCCCCCCCCCCCGGGGGCCCCCCGGGGGGGGCCCCCCCCCCAACAAAAAAAAAAAAAAAAAGGGGGGGGGGGAAAAAAAAAAAAAAAAAAAAAAAAAAAAAAAAAAAAGGGGGGAAAAAAAAAAAAAAAAAAAAAAAAAAAAAAACCCCAAAAAAACAACAACCCCCAAAAAAACCCAAAAAAAACCCCCCCCCCTTTTTTCCGGGGCCCCCCCCCCCCCCCGGGGGGGGGGAAAAAAAAAAAAAATTTTTTTTTTAAAAAAAAAAAGACGAAAAGGGGGGGGGAAAAGGGGGGGGGAAAAAAAGGGAAAAAAAGGGGCAGGGGAAAAAAAAAACCCCCTTTTGGGGGTTTTTTTTTGGGGGGGGGCCCGGTTAATTTTGGGGGGGGGGGGGGGGGGGAAAAAAATTTTTTAAAAAAAAAGGGAAAAAAAAAAAATTTTTTTTTTTTCCTTTTTTTCCTTTTTTTTTTTTTTTTTTTTTTTGGGGTTTTTTTTTTTTTCCTTTTTTTTCCCCCCTTTTTTTTTTTAATTTTTTCCCCCAAGTTTAAAAATTTTTTTTTTTGGCCCTCCTTTTCCCCCCCCAAAAAAAAAACCCCCCCCCCAAAAAAAAATTTTTTTTTCCCCCAAAAAAATTTTTTTGGGGAAATTTTGGGGGGGGGGGTTTTTTTTTTTTTTTTTTTTTTTTTTTGGTTTTTTTTGGGGCCCTTTTCCTTTTTGGGGGGTTCTTTTTTTGAAAAAAATTTTTTTTTTTGGGGGGGGTTTTTTTTTGGGGGTTTTTTTTTGGGAAAAAAAAAAAGGGGCCCCCCAAAAAAAAAAAAAAAAAGGAAAAAAGGGGCCCTTTTTTTAATTTTTTTTAAAAAAAAAAAAACCCCCAAAAAAAAATTTTTTTGGCTAAGTATTGGTGCGTCATCAAATCCCTGTTGGGAACTGACAGTGGAACGGACATAAATACGTCAGCCGATGCCTGTAGCGGTCACTTCCATCAGGCGGTGTGTGGCCACGCTAGCATTAGGAGTCCAGTCCGCCCCGGCTCTCAGAGACTATTTAGGTTTCATAATGAAAAGCGTGTCTGCACCGAGTCGGAGCTTCGTTCATCAAACGCATCTTTAGCCTTCTTTTTTGTCGTCGCTGTTGTTGCTGTTGTTGTTTTTTCTTGCTGTTGTTGTTGTTGTTGTTGTTGTTGTTGTTGTTGTTGTTTGTTGTTGTTGTTGTTTGTGCTGCTTCCCTGCTGCTGCTGTTCAGACCTTGTCTCACAACATTTGTTGAATTTGATTCACGAATGTTTGGGTTTGTGTGTTTTTCAGATTCGGTCCGTTTGTGTGGTCGACGTTGCAAGGGAAGCATTCTGAAGTGTGCTTTTTTTTTTGTTTTTTGTTTGTTTATTTCTTTTTTTTTGTGCTTGCTGACCTTTGGTCTATAACGAAGACCTAGGATGTCAGGTGTCTGGGGTGTGTGTGTTTGTGTGTGTGTGTGTGTGTGTGTGTGTGTGTGGTGTTGTGTGCGTGCGTGCGTGCCGTGCGTGCGTGCGTGCGTGCGTGCGTGCTGTGCGTGCGGTGCGTGCGGGGTGTGTGTGTGGGGTGTGTGTTGTGCATGTGTGGGGTGTGTGTGGTGTGTGTGTGTGTGTGTGTGTGTGTGTGTGTGTGTGTGTGTGTGTTGTAAGAGAGAGATAGGAAGACAGACAGACAGACAGAGACAGACAAACAGACAGACAGACAATGGAATTTTTGACCTGTTTACCGACTGTTTTCACTCCCAACCAAAGGGCTTTTCGCACTAATTAGGGATTATTGTTCCCAGGATTCCCCAAAAACAGAGCTGAGTAATTGGCAAAGGACGGAAGTATTTTGTCGACACCTGCTTCCCCACGACTGTTTCTTTCACACCCCACACACCACACACACACACACACACACACACACCAACACACACCACACACACTGAAAGCTTTGAAATTTTCCTAGAAACTAAAAAAGTTCACCAACATTGTACAAAACACAGGCACTTGTTGAAAGAAGATTTGTCTTTCATGGAAGAAACTGCAACGTTTTTGTCATCATTTCTTCTCATAATGTTCGATTTTAAACGAATTGGTTTTATGCATCTCCACCACCCTCCTCTCTCACTCACCCCCCACCCCCTCTCCCCCCCCCTCTCTCTCTATGTCCCCCCCCTCTATTTCCCTCCCCCCCCCCCCCTCTAATCCCTTTTCCTGCCTCCACTCTCTGTCTCTCCCCCCTCCCCCCCCTCTCTCTCTGCTTTTTCGTGTAGTGTGTGTGTGGATAAACATGCGTGCTTGAGTGCGCGCGAGTGCGTGCGCATGTCTGTCTGTCTGTGTGTCTGTCTGTGCGTTTTGTATTGTATGTGTGTGCGCGCGGCGTGTGTTGTATGCGTGTATGTGAATGTGTGTGGGGCGCGCGCGCATGCGCGTACGCATACTCGACCACTTGTGTGTGGGGTGTTTTGGGGGGGGGGGGGGGGAGTGGGGGGTGCAGGCACGCGCCCTTGTGCACACTCTACTAACTGCACCCTTGAGTACAAAGCCCTTGTTCATGTGATGTATAAAATCCTTGTTATGATCTTCTCACAAACGATTTTTGAAAGAAAGTGGAGAGAAGCAAAGCATCCTGTGATCTACTTGCTCAAAACTGAAGAGAAAGATGTCCCCCAGGAACTTTAAAACAACCTAAATGAAATAGACTCTGTTTACTAAACCCCAAAGCACTGATCTTAAAGTACGGGGACGGAGCGGTTCATGGAGGGGGTGGGAGAGAGAGAGGGATAGAGGGAGATGAAGGGGGCAAATGACTCAAACACCCATCACGGAGAGATGATAAGACCCGGAGTGGCCTAGACTGACAGAGAAGCAAACAAACTAACGATGCGTGCTCGCACGCGCGTGCGTGCGCACGCACACACACACACACACACACACACACACCACACACACACACACACACACACACACACAACAAGCACGCACGCACGCACGCACGCCACGCACGCACGCACGCAAAAACAACACACACAACACACACACCACAACACACACACACACACCACGCGCGCGCGCGCGCGCGCGCGCGCGCGCATGCACTCACGCACACACCACACGCACGCACGCACGCAAATGCGCGCACGCACGCAACGCACGCACACACACACACACACACACACACACACACACACACACACACACACACACACACACACACACGCACGACACGCACGCCACGCAAAACACACACACACACTGACTGACTGAAAACCATTTACCACACACACACACACACACAGAGAGAGAGAGAGAGAGAGAGAGGAGAGAGAGAGAGAGAGAGAGAGAGAGAGAGAGGAGAGAGAGAGAGACAGACAGACAAGCGACATGACCTATTTAAACTAAGACAGCTCACGCCATTTTTTTTTTTTCAACAAAGCCTACGCCCACCCGATGAAATCGAACTCGATGTTCAAGTTACTAGGCATGCTAGCGTCACGGAGAGGCCGGAATAAAAACGACTGATTTGCCAGAGGCTCTTGATTGTTTATCCACGACCCTATATCCCTGCTTCAAAGACCACGTACTCCAAATAGCTCCCTGCCTGTCAGGTATGGGATCTGACTCACTTCAAAAGTCAAAGGTAGGTGGGGGAAACAACAGCTCCGTCTGTGCAGACCACGGTGTGTATGGTAGGTTACATGTACTGAACAGACCAGGTGATACATGAAGAGAAAGGATTTTTTAATTGCTCCAGTTCATTGGCAACATTTAATTGAACGCTGGTAGTTAACTGTTTCCGGCCTTTTTTTCTTCTTTTTTTCTATTTTTTATTTTTTTTTCTTTTTTTTTTTTTGGGGGGGGGGGGGGGGGGGCTGTTTACCTCAGCCAAAGACGTTATATTTCAATCTGCGTGTGTTGGTTGGTTTGTCTGTCTGTCGGCATGATACCGCAACATCTTCTGCACCGATTCTGAAGAAAATTGGTGACAAGATAAGAAGTAGTTCAAGGAGGAAACCTTTAAATGGTGATGCAGATCTGAACGTGGATCTGAAATAAATGGCGAATCTGGGATCCGTTCGATTTTGGCTGAGGTCTGGCGTCTCCCAGACATCCCTCTACTTCTGTTTTGATTTGTTTGGCTGGTCCAGTTGTACGGTTACATCGCAGTTTGTCGGTTTGATTTTCAGCGACTTTAACTTGCATTACTAAACTGTGTAATGACTTGAAGCACGTCTGTTCTGTATTAATGAATTGAAAGCTTTTCTTTTAAAAATCGAGAGCCCATAGTAAACGTTTTTTCCTTCGTGGAAACGATTTTTTTTCTTCAAGAAAAATGAAATGGTTACTACTGTTTGAGAGTAAAATAGGTAATTATCACGCCTGTTGTTATCATTACTAAATGGTTACTAACTGTTTGAGAGTAAAATAGGTAATTATCACGCCTGTTGTTATCATTACTAAATGGTACTACTGTTTGAGAGTAAAATAGGTAATTATCACGCCTGTTGTTATATCATTACTTCAGTTCTTACTGTTCAGCCTAGAGTTGCAGGAAATATAGTGCTCCATGCAAACCACGGAAACAGGTAACCATGAGTTTATTAAGCGTGAACACTGGTATCTTCGGTCTCGTTGCGAAGGATTGTCGGAATTACCAGTAAACAAGGCCTATCATAATGCTGTTGCTTCATCATTACTCTCGTGTTCTTGCTTTTCGGTTTAATGGACTAGGAAATGTATTCTACATGAACAAATAATGATTATTAATCATGGATAAAGGTAACCATTGAATTAAGAGCACACACACGAGTATCTTTGGAGATACTGAGGACTGTCGGTCCTTAGAAGACTGCTTTGCAAAGGTGCAGGATGCTAGAAGCCAGAAATACTGGCATAATTCTGGCACGCACGCACGCGCAGCGCGCCGCCTCGGCCCCCCCCCCTCCCCCCCCCCCCCCCCCCCCCCCCCCCCCCCCCCCCCACCCCCCCACCCGCGCGCACGCGCGCATGCACGCACGCTAGCAAGCAAGCGCGCACGCATGCACGCACGAACGCACGCACGCACCCCGCACGCACGCACGCACGCACGCACGCACGCACCAGCAACTCACACAGACACACACACACACACACACACACACACACACACACACACACACACACACATTCTTTTCAGGTGAATATCACCGAAATTTCGTAATTGTTACAATAATAATTTACCTTTTCAACATAGAAGTACATTTAATCATGCAAAACATCCATTATGATCTTTTGAACCATAAAGTTGCCATACTCTGCCAGCGTTGAGTTCAGTCAAGATGACCTACATGGCGGGGAAAGTGGCCCACCTACGCATAAACAATTCCCTCCCACTTACTCATCACCCCCGTTCCTGACCCAGTATACAAGCCGTGCACAAATACAGACATCAATTATTCAATTATGCTTAGCGTCCAGCCGACCGCCAGTGTCAGCCAAGGGTTTTCCCCTAAACTCTCAAGAGTCATCCATTTCTAAACTTCTGAACACATTTCAAGAGTTCTGCATCCATTTCTAAATTTCTGAACACATTTCAAGAGTTCTGCATCCATTTCTAAATTTCTGAACACATTTCAAGAGTTCGGCATCCATTTCTAACTTTCTGAACACATTTCAAGAGTTCGGCATCCATTTCTAAACTTCTGAACACATTTCAAGAGTTCTGCATCCATTTCTAAACTTTTGACACATTTCAAGAGTTCTGCGTCAATTTCCAAACTTCTGAACACATTTCAAGAGTTCTGCATCAATTTCTAAACTTTTGAACATATTTCAAGAGTACAACCAGATTTTTTGTAGCAAATTCAAGAACTTCTCACACAAGTTTCAGGACTTCTGCACAAAGGCGCTGTGAATATGTTCAGATAGTAAAACATAGCATGCTTCTTTTGCGCCAGTCTGGGCATCAACTTCTGCACAAAGGCGCTGTGAATATGTTCAGACAGTAAAACATAGCATGCTTCTTTTGCGCCAGTCTGGGCATCAACTTCTGCACAAAGGCGCTGTGAATATGTTCAGATAGTAAAACATAGCATGCTTCTTTTGCGCCAGTCTGGGCATCAACTTCTGCACAAAGGCGCTGTGAATATGTTCAGATAGTAAAACATAGCATGCTTTTTTTGCGCCAGTCTGGGCATATCAACTTCTGCACAAAGGCGCTGTGAATATGTTCAGACAGTAAAACATAGCATGCTTCTTTTGCTCCAGTCTGGGCATCAAAGCACACAGTGACTAAAGGTCTTAAAAGTTTGAATGTAAAACTTCTCTTATCTGGACATGGTGAGCTAACGAAAACAGATGACGCTTTTGATCAGATTCATTTGCTCGCCAGATACTGTGTGCTTACAAATTTAAAATGAAAACAAATGCTATCTTTATTAGTTTCTTGTGGACAACACACACACACACACACACACACACACACACACACACACACACACACAGAGAGAGAGAGAGAGAGAGAGAGAGAGAGAGAGAGAGAGAGAGAGAGAGAGAGAGAGAGAGAGCGAGAGAGAGAGAGAGAGATGTACACACACAGCTCCCCAAATCATCCCAACCTAACTGAGACCTCAGTCAGTCACTATTTTGTTTCACCCATTTTCTGTCATTTTCAGACTGACACTAGTTCATTCTTTTTACTTTTTTGTCACATGGGGGACGTGGGGGGACAACTACTTTGAAGGAGAAAAAATCCCTTTTCCTTTCCATGTTTAGACCTCCTCTGGGAATTCACTGTCTTAATTCACAATTAATAAACTTTTTTCTTCAGAGGTGAGGATAAAATCTCACAAAACACCTTCGAAACACAGCCCACACAAAATACTAACACAGTTGAGGCCATGCTCTCTCCTCTCTCTCTCTCTCTCTCTCTCTGTGTGTGTGTGTGTGTGTTGACACTGACTACGTTCTAAGCCGGCTAGTTCTACAACGGCCAAGTGAGCACTGTTATCCTATCACAAGCAAAAAAAATCATGCTTTTCTTGCAGTCAAGCCAAAATCATGCTTTGCCTGCAGTCAAGCCAAAATCATGCTTTACTTGCACTACACTCCCAACTAGATACAGCTAAAACCTGCCAGGCAAGGTAACTTGTTAACTGAATCACTGACCCTCTCAGGGAGTGTGAGTGGAAGCATGTTTTCACATAGTTTTACTGTAGTCTACATTTTGAAATGTTGGACATAAGGGACACTTACTAGTGTTAACTCTATGTTTACTGACCATCCCCTTAAGCTAGAGTCTAAAGTAGCTGTTAATGATGAATTAAAAAAAAAATGGAAACCATTTTTCAAACATGTGTACTTACTATGGTGCATATCATCATCATCATCATCATCATCATCATCATCATCATCATCATCATCATCATCATTATCATCATCATCATCATCATGAAGGAGAAAAATCCCTTTTCCTTTCCATATTTAGAACTACACTGGCAATTTTGTTTTATTTCTTTGGTGTTAATTATGCATAGTTTGTTGAGTGCCTTTCGGTATGCATAGTGTTATCATTGACATATAGTGTTTTATGTAGAATTGTTTGTGTATTGTACGCATGCATAATTCCTCATTATCATCATCATCATCATCATCATCATCATCATCATCATCATCATCATCATCATCATCACACCACACACCACCACCACCGTCATCATTATTATCATTACTAGTAGTAGTAGTAGTAGAAGTAGTAGTAGTTAGTAGTAGTAGTAGTAGTAGTAGTAGTAGTAGTAGTAGTAGTAGTAGTAGCAGCAGTAGTAGTAGTATTTATTATCATTATCATTATTACTATTACTATAATTATTATGATGGCTGTTGTTGTTTTTGTTGTTTTTGTTGTTTTTGTTACCATCACTATTTTCATCATCATTACTACTATCATCATCATTGCCAAGTACGTAATGCTTGACAGTGTGCGATTGAAATGCTCGTTATTATCACTACTGTTTATTCAGCATTCACAACAACAGGTTTGAACTTTTGACTGAAACTCGGGCGAAGAAAGACCCATTCAAAAAATCCCTAGCAATTTTTGTTCACCGGTTAGTAGGCATTCAGACCATCCCCATCCCATCTGCACCCTTCCTGATCCTCAATCCTTTCTTCATTCCCAATCCCCACCTGCACGGCTACCATCCTAGTTAATTTGACTTCTTTTTTTTTTTTTAAAGAAAAGCTTACGGAGGAGATGCGGAAGAGAAAAAGGGAGGTTGAGCACCAATGGTAAAGTTGAAGCTTGAGGAAGAGGGTATGGCAGTGGGGATAGAAGGGGAGGGGGGGGGGGGGGGGGGGTGGTTTAGGAGGGGAGTGACGAGAGCAGAATCAGACCGGGATCTCATATATTACCAAGCTGGAAGTGCGATTCCAGAAATAAGCAGGTGGGTGGTGGGAGGGGGGTAGGGGGGGAGGGGGGGGGGACGATTCCAGGCGAGGCTGGGAAGAAACATGGTTAGTCTGGGGGAACACGGGAATAACTCCCAGGTGGTGCAGAGAAAATAAAACAGGGAAAGGTGAACGCCGTCACCTAGACCGCCTGCCCTGAGTCATTGACAAATCGGGTCAGCGGCATCATTCCAAGTCTGACTTCACGTGTGTGTGTGTGTGTGCGTGCGTGTGTGTGTGTGCGTGCGTGCGTGGGTGCGTGCGCGCGCGCGCGCGCGCGCGCGCGTGTGTGTGTGTGTGTGTGTGTGTGTGTGTGTGTGTGTGTGTGTGTGTGTGTGTTCTGTCTGTCTGTCTGTCTGTCTGTCTGTCTGTGTGACTGTGTGTGTGTCTGTGTGTGTGTCTGTTGTGTCTGTGTGTTTGTGTGTGTGTGTGAAGGTTCGCCCCCGCGCTAGTTTGTTTGTTCTTTTTAATGTTTTATTAATTGGAGCCTTCAAAGTCTACAAATATGCACAGATGTCATAGCAAAAAACCTATTTTTTTAAAGAAAATGCACACACACACACACACACACACACACACACACACACACACACACACACACACACACACACACACACGTATGGACAGAGAGAGAGAGAGAGAGAGAGATGAGAGAGTGAGAGAGAGAGAGAGAGAGAGAGAGAGAGACTCAAGACTCAAGACTCAAAAACTTTATTACTCAAGGATGGAGATTTTAGGCAGTGCCTATTCTTCCAATCTGTCCTTGCTATTCTACAACATTCAACTAAACATACTGCACATATTAATAATGGTAGAAACAATGAAGAATATAGCAACATTATAATAATAACAATAACAATAGTAATAAGAATAATAATGATTAAAAAAAAATCCATTACAAAATTACACAAACATAATCAAAGACGTACGTGCGCGCTCACATGCACGCACACGCCCACACATACACGCACGCGCGCGTACACCCACACCCACACACCACACACCCACCCACCCACCCACACATACATACATACACATTTTCATCAGCTAATATAGAGGCAAACATAAAAAGTAGGGCGTTGAGACTATGATCAAAAGGTTAGATTTATTGTTCAAGTAAATGTTTATGTATTGCTGATTTGAAGGACGGCAGTGATTGACATGTTTTGGCAGACGGAGGAAGAGAGTTCCACACAGATGGACCAAAAAAATGCAAAACTAGATTTGAACAAATCAATGCGGACACGTGGTAAAATGTAATTATTTGAATCATATCGCGTTGTTGCCATTTGGATAAACTCAGCAAGATATGTTGGCGCCATGTTTGTATGGACTTTAAACATTAGTACTGCCTTGTTATAGGTCAGTTGGCTCTGCAGTGGTAGCATCATTAGTTTTGCAAATTTGCCCGTGGTTGATAGAAACTTGTCGGGAAGAATCAGCTTAATTCCCCGTCTATGCATAGAGTTGATCTTTTTTATGTGATTTTCACCGGCGCCACTCCAGACAGTGGACGCATAGTTGATGTGAGAAAGGCAATGGGCTTCAAAAAATAATTTCCGGATGTGTGGTTCAACATAATAACTGAGTTTATTGAGCAAAAACAAATTGCGAGCCAACTGTTTGCAAACATGATTTATATGTGATTGCATTTAAAATTATCATCATAATCACGCCTAACCTGCTCGATCAAGGTTTCCCTCATTTTTAGGCTCAACATAAGATGCTGTCGTTGATGTTTCTGTCTCGATGCTAGGACCATACATTTTGTTTTGTGCGGATTAAGGACCATTCGGTTTCGGTTGCACCATTCTAAGACATCATTTATACTTTGTTGTAACGATATTTTGTACAGACATGATGTTTGTATCACTACAGTGAAGAGAACTGTCGTCAGCGAACAGATCACAGATGACATCATTGTGAGATATGTGCATCGGTAGGTCATTTATAAAATACAGAAGAGAAGAGGTCCAAGGACAGAGCCCTGTGGAACGCCACAGCTCACTATTCCTTCAGAGGAATAAGTACCGTTTAAGTAAACACGCTGGGTCCTGTTTTCAAGATATGACTGAAAGAAGGTGACTACTGCCGGATTTTGAACATATGCAGTCATTTTGTTTAATAATATGTTGTGGTCTACAAGATCAAAGGCTTTCTTAAAATCGAGGAAAACAGTTTCCAGTGAGTTTTCTTTCGTTGATGGCTGATAGCCATGTATCACAGAGGCGTGTTAAGGCCGTGTGGCATGAGTGATTTGGACGAAAGCCTGACTGAAATGGTGGAACAGTTTGTGATGTTCCATATGTTTAGTTAGGTGTTTGTGAACATGCATCTCAAGAGGTTTCGATACAACGGATAAAAGAGATATTGGTCTAAAATTGTTTAAATCAGTGAGATCTCTTGATTTGGGTAAGGGAATAACTTTTGCTGCCTTTAGACCACATGGGAAGACATTCTGATCAATACACAAATTATAAACATACGTAAGGGTATCAACAATGTAAGGTAGAGCAAGCTTGAGTATAGAAGCATTTAAGTTATCTGGACCCATTGCTTTTTTATTTTTAAGTTTTGAAATTAAGGAACCAACTTCATTAATAGCAAGCAAGGGGATGCTAAATGACTCTCTAGTATTCAATCGTTCTTGGCAAAATGATTGAGAACAGCTGAAGTCTCATATCGATTAAAGAATGTGACACTGGCAGTGTTTGTACTGATTCAGTTACCTGAAGGAAATGATTGTTGAAAGTGTTAGCAGACCACATAGTCGCAGTATTATCTGATTTCTTTCTCGACTTGTCAGTTATTTCATTAACAGCACGCCATAATGATGCTGTATCCCTGTTTGCGTTTATCAGTTTCCTAAAATGCTCAGATTTTGATTTTCTAACTAGATCTGATACTCTGTTTCTCTGCTTTTTATATTCATCTACTTGTTTTGCGGTTTTAAGTGCATCCCTTAGTGCCATTTCTATAATAATGTCTTTTGTCAGCCAGCTAGGAAGTACTCTGTGTTTTACCATTTTTCTTCTAAGTGGGCATGTTTATCAACGATTGAGAGAAAGATATTATACCAGGTATTATACGCTTCATTTGGATCTGTGTAATTGAGTACACTGTAGAAAGGAGCTAAGCTTAAGTCGAGGAAAAATTCATCCTTACTGAAATTTTTGAAGCAGCGATATTGAATGGTTGTGTGGCCCTTATTCTGTTGCTTTGGAAGTTTACAAGACCAAGTACACAAAATGAGACAGTGGTCGCTGATGCTTTTGTCGCCCACTGTTATATTGGATACCATGGCTTTGTTGTTCGTGTAAATATGATCCAGCAATGTAGAAGATGTCTTTGCGATTCTAGTTGGATTATGAATAAGCTGATGCAAGCCAAAGAGTGTGGTGGTCGCATCCCAGGCAGGCTGCCGTTTTAACAGATCAATGTTAAAATCACCGAGAAGAATGACATTTGGATAGCTCTTATATACATCATCCATCATGTGTACAAAGTTGTCATACCAAAGGAAAGTGGCAGCGGGATTCCTGTACACATATCCAACTAGAAGAGGGCTGAGTTGGAGGGTTTGACCTGCAGCCACATACATTCAACATTATCAGGCTCAAGGTCACGCGCCTTTTTGTACAGTGAGCGATGCTTTGATGAATATATATTCCAAGTCCTGTTTCACCAGAGTGAAGTGCATCGCGTCGGACAAAGTTATAGTTAGTTATGGATAAAGCTCTATCAGTGAAACGGGAGTCAAGGCGAGTTTCACTAAGACCAAGCAGATGAATAGAAGGGGATTCGTTTTAGAAGAAAACAGACATCATGAATCTTATTTGGCAGATGATAAACATTTAGGTGACCAATGCGTAATCCAGTATCATTATTAATTACATTACAATGGTCCATTGTATTAATTCTAGAGCAAGGTCCTGAGCAATAAAACAAAATAGATATACTGTTACAACAACAATTAAAAATATAAGATCAGCAATTAGAGAGAGAGAGAGAGAGAGAGAGAGAGAGAGAGAGAGAGAGAAAGAGAGAGAGAGAGAGAGAGAGGGAGGGAGGGAGGGGGAGGGACAGAGACAGAGAAATTGTACCCGACTGTCGTGTTCACTGGTTTCTAAGCCCCCCCCCCCCCCCCCCTCCCCGCCCCCAGTGCAATTGCCTGTATGTTCATGTATAATTACAATTTACTGGTATACACACATGCACACATGTATGCATGCATATGTACTTCATCGATTGAATGATTGATACACAAATTACATCACTTGATCCACAGACTGCCATGAGTCATCTACCAACTACAATGGTCAACCTGCTGACTACAATGATTGCTCCACAAACTACACGGATTGATCTGCATTCTTAAATAGGTGATTTGAAGACTACAGTGGTAGATCTTCAAACTACGACAAAAAATGGTTTATCTAAACCTTTCATGATTGATATTTGGACTATAACGATTCCTCTAAAAACAGAGCGTATCAATACCCCCCCCCCCCCCCCTGCTCATCCACACCCCCTTCCCGTGCTTGATACTCCCCCAGCCCAATACTCTCCCTGATCGATATTCCCTCTGCTCCACACTCCCCTTGCTTGTCGCTGCTGATACTACTCCATCCCCCCCCCCCCCCCCTCCCCCGTCCAGTCAGTATTCCCCGTGCTCAATACTCGCCTGCTCACAACAGAAAGAAATTCTTGTTCTGATTGAGGGGGAGTGCTAAAGAAAATGCTTCCAAACCTCAGCTAAAGACTACATGCCAGCGAACACTTAGACACACATGCCCTTGGCAAGCAAGAAGGGGAGGGGGATATCTGGCAGAGAGAGTGTCGAACAGGGGGCAGTATTAGGCATGGATCTATCGATACGGGCCGTTATTGAACTGACCGCCCAGCCGCTAACAAACTACAACGGTTAACTCCTGACTACAGACGTTCAATTACAAATTTCAATGGCTGATCCACTGAGTTTCAATGGTTGATCCACCGAGTTCAATGGTTGATCCACTGAGTTCAATGCTTGATCCACTGAGTTCAATGCTTGATCCACTGAGTTCAGTGCTTGATCTACTGAGGTCAATGCTTGATGCACTGAGTTCAATGGTTAATCTACGAATTATAATGACTGATCTGCAGACTCTTTTTTTCAGCTTCAAATTGTAGTGACTGATCTACAAATCAAACGATCGATCTGCAGACAAAAATGGTTTGATGTACTTACTACAGTGATCGATCTGCAGACGACAGTTTTTCGCTTAAGAACTACATTTGCTGATCTACAAACTCACTCGTTGCTCTATAGACTATAATGGTCGATCTGCAGACTGAAATCATCGATCTGCAGATCATAATGGCTAATCTGCAAACTACAATGTATGATCTGCAAACTACAACGTATGATCTGCAACTACAAAGATGGATCTGCAGAATGCAATGGCTGATCTGCAGCCTATGATATGATCTGCAGACCATAACGGCTCATTCTGAAACGTCAATGTTTGATCTACAAACTAGGGTTAATCTACTACGAGCTACGCTAGTTGATCTACAAATTACAATGGCTGATCTACAAACTATCATGTTAATCTACAAAGTAGGGTAGCTGATCTACAAATCACAACGGCTGATCTACAAACTATCACAGTTAATCTGCAAACTACGGTGGCTGATCTACAAATTACAATGACTGATCTACATACTTGGCTGATCTACAAACTATCATGGGTTTAAACTACAAACTACGGTGGCTGATCTACAAATTACCGTGGCTGATCTACAAACTATCACGATCAATCTACAAACTACGGTAGCTCATCTACAACTTACACTGGCTGATCGGCATACTACAAAAGTTGATCAACTGACGACAGTGTTTGATCTATAAACTACAATTAACGGCTGACATATCAACTACAGTGATGGATCTACAAATTGTCATGGTGGATCTACAGACTATACTGGTTGGTCTACAGACTGCAAACGTTCATATACAAACGACGATAGCAGATCTACAAAACTACACTAGTTGATCTGCAAACTACCCTGGTTGATATACAGGCTATAACGGTCATGTTCATATGCAGAATTGTATGGTCGATCTACAGACTATGATGGTTGATCTACAGATTATCATGGTTAAGATACAGACTGCAATGGTTGATGTACAGACTCTAATGGTTGATACACAAATTACAGTCCTTGATGCGCAGACCATAATGGTTGATCTGTAGACTACAATAGGTAATACACATGTGTGTGCGCGTGCTAGCGTGCGTGTGCATGTGTGCATATGTGTGTGTGCGTACATTCATGCGTGCGTGCGTGCGTGCGTGCGTGCGTGCGTGTGTGTGTGTGTGTGTGTGTGTGTGTGTGTCTGTGTGTCTGTGTGTCTGTGTGTCTGTGTGTGTGTCTGTGTGTCTGTGTGAGTGTGTCTGTGTGTGCGTCTGTGTGTGTGTTCTGTCATTTTGGGTCTTCAAATGATAGGTCTAAATTTTACAGACATGTCACTCAACTGTTGCCTTATCAAAAGTTTTTCCCCTTGTTCAAAACAGCTAATTGGTCACTCCGATGCCCAACTGTATGTGTGCTCTTAGGTCCTGTAATCAGGCAATCACGGTGTTCCAGTGACTAACCAACAATTAACTAGTCATTACACCCTGACAGCTCGGCAGTATGTTACGGATGGTGTAGTAGCGTGTGTATTACTGTACGACTCACACTTTCAAACGTCTGGATGCGTGTGACGATTATTCCACACACACACACACACACACACACACACACACACACACACACACACACACACACACACACACACACACACACGCCACACTACCATGGATAGCCAGGCGACACACAAACTAAGTTTCTTTTCTTGTATATGCTGCTTGAACCATCAAAACATAAACATAAATCAATATAAATCAGCAGGCACCCCACAGAACGTTGATCAACACGTCACAACAGCGACATGTGATAAGCCCAAGCCGCCGACACATATGTGGCGGTACAACCAAAGCAGATATACAAAAATTATTATAGCAATTTTTTTTTTGTTCTGGCGCAGACCAAGCTGGCACCGTCAGAAGTGTCCTAACTGACACAGTTCACATACTTGGCTGCGTCGAGCCCAAGTTACAGTCTATAGCACACCAACCAGGGCATTCACACGGCAAGCAGAGCCACAGTCTATAGCACACCAACCAGGGCATTCACACGGCAAGCAGAGCCACAGTCTATAGCACACCAACCAGGGCATTCACACAGCAAGCAGAGCCACAGTCAATAGCACACCAACCAGGGCATTCACGCGGCAAGCAAAGTCACAGTCTATAGCACACCAACCAGGGCATTCACACGGCAAGCAGAGCCACAGTCTATAGCACACCAACCAGGGCATTCACACGGCAAGCAGAGCCGCTTCAAGACAAAGTCCCAAGTGATGCCCCACAGGGCACACCCACACAGTAGATCGCGTCGGACTACTGATCTGGCGGTCCTCTCCACGTCGTCATGACGGAGAATCCTGAGGCCCTTTACTACACAATTCCACTACTGACCTGGCGGTCAGCCTCTCCACATCTTCTTGACGGAGAATCCTGAGGCCCTTTACTCCACAGTTCCACTACTGACCTGGCGGTCAGCCTCTCCACGTCGTCTTGACGGAAACAGCGGCTGGGACATGGGCTGCACCCCCAGTTCCAGTTCCAGGCCCACCAGGAACCTCACTGACACCTGGGGAACTGTATAACTACATTGGTTACCCAGCCTAGTCACTGACACCTGGGGAACTGTATAACTACATTGGTTACCCAGCCTAGTCACTGACATCTGGGGAACTGTATAACTACATTGGTTACCCAGCCTAGTCACTGACACCTGGGGAACTGTATAACTACATTGGTTACCCAGCCTAGTCACTGACACCTGGGGAACTGTATAACTACATTGGTTACCCAGCCTAGTCACTGACATCTGGGGAACTGTATAACTACATTGGTTACCCAGCCTAGTCACTGACACCTGGGGAACTGTATAACTACATTGGTTACCCAGCCTAGTACTTACATGTTTGTCGCCCTTGTTTTGTCACAAGCAGTCACTCTTCACATGTTTATCGCCCTTGTTTTGTCACTAGCAGTCACTCTTCACATGTTTATCGCCCTTGTTTTGTCACTAGCAGTCACTCTTCACATGTTTATCGCCCTTGTTTTGTCACTAGCAGTCACTCTTCACATGTTTATCGCCCTTGTTTTGTCACTAGCAGTCACTCTTCACATGATGCATTTCACTGGATTTTTTGGGGAAATACCCATGATATAGTCTACTAAGTTTCAATACAATAGATGTATTACAATAAAAAAAAATTCATGGACTAGCACTATGACTAATTACACTGAAGGATACACAAAGATTACCTCAAGTAACCCTTTTAAAGGTACCAAGAATACAATTATTACAGATAAAGGACTATTTCCATTTGTCCCTTTTAATATAAAAAAAGAATGTTTGTTTTCCACATTATCATCATTGACAATCCACAACAAGGATCAGAATACATTTTCCAATAATTTATACACAGTAATTTCCATTTCTCACTTCCAGAGCTCACCAACACTTACATCATTATAATACTCTAGGGAAAAGATAAACGACGTTTCTTTTCTCAATATACATTGATTTTATTTGATCACTTTTTCCCGATCATATATATATATATATATATATATATATATATATATATATATATATATATATTTTTTTTTTTTTTTTTTTTTTTTTTTTTTTTTTTTTAAATGAAGTGCTAAAATTCATCTACAAGCTTGTTTCAAGATATGTCTCTCTCCTCAGGATGTCTTTTTTGTGGCACGCCAACGGTCTTTTATGGCGTGCGGGACCTGATCTTGTCTCTGTGTGTGCGGGTTTCGTTGCTGCACGTGTGTGTGTGTGTGTGTGTGTGTGTGTGTGTGTGTGTGTGTGTGTGTGTGTGTGTGTGTGTGTTTTGTTTTTGTTTTTGTTTTTGTTTTTGTTAGGGCCTGCTCAGGTGGAATGTGCTAGCAAAGATTTCCACTTGTGCCTGCAATTATTCACTATTTTCTACTTTTGTGTTCAGAGTTGCTAGGTATGGTTTGCATAATATTAACCATTTTTCTGTGGAACATAGGTTGCATTTTTTGGAAATATTGTTGTATTGGTGTTGCTCTTTTGTGATTTTCCATGATATGCTGTAGTCGATTTTTTTTATCTTTGAGTTTCCAAATGTATTTACTCAGTTCTGTTTGATTTTTGTATTTTTCATTTTTGAATGACTGTTTATGGTTTGCGTATCTGGTTTTGAAAGTGTTTTCAGTAATCCCTATGTATGTTTCTTTTTCATTTCCTGATGTTACCGTAGCTTGGGTATACAATATTGCTGGGGAGACATTTGCTGCTTAGGGGGCACTGTTTTTTTTTGCTGCCGTTGCAAGATGTCCTTTCAGCACCCTTCTCTTTGTGTTGCTTTCTTTTTGTTAGATGAGTCAATTATGTTTTTAAGGGTTTGGGCATACATGAGTATGATAGTTTAATGGTGTTTTTGTTGAATATTTGGAAGTTTGTGTTCTTTTGGAAATGATGTTGCCAAGATTTTAAAGATTCTTTTCCTACATTTTTTTTTTACTTGCCCATCATATGGGGGGTTGTACCATATGATCTTCCTTTTTCTGTTTTTCTTATTTCTGTTCGGTTATTGTCTGGGCTATATTGTTGTTTGTAATTGAAAACCACTTTTTGTAATGCTTCTTGGTATTCTGTTGCTCCATTATTGAATGCATTTTCATTGCATGATAGGTTGGATAGTCTCTTGTTTATACCTTTGGGGTATTGTTTTTAGTATAGATGGTGGGTGGTTGCTTTTGGGACGTTTACATAGATTGGTGTGTCTTTGGGGTTTTTGTATGGTTTGTACGCATTGTCATTGAGGTCTAATGTTATGTTAGGAAATTTTCACTATTTTTTTATTTGCTTCTAATTGTGATTTTTAAATTGTGGTTTTGAAGATTTTACATAATTTTTTTTTTCTTGTTTTCAATAGTTCTTGGATTATTGTTTAATGCAGCAAGGCCGCACCCTCTGTACAACCGACCTGTTTTCCAAGTTGTTTTTGGATGTTGGATAGCATGATAGTCCGACTATTTCACATGTTTCGGCACATCATACGATCCCATGGTTACATCAAATTGGAGTTTTTGCTCGTTTTTTGACCCAAGTTTCATTTCTGCTGTGGATTTAGGGTTTTCGGGTGTGGAAATAAATGCTTCTCAAAATGAGCCCTTAGCAAGCTTATATCCTCCAATAGGAGGGTGTCACGGTCAAATTCAACACAACCGAAGTTTGGTCAGTCAGTCGGCCACTCCAAACTGGACATAAGTCCAAACTCAAACATTCTAGGCTTCAGAAAGACGGGCCCACAGGTCGGGTCCGGCCAATTAAAACATAGGGGAGGCCCACAGAGACGTTCGTCCCCCAGACGACCCAAGCGGCTTTGACCGACGCCTCGATGTCTGCCCGACGAGTCTCAGTGCCTGGGCCACCTTTCCGGCCAATTTGTGGAACCAACGCATTGTTAGTCGGAAAGCGCAGGTTAAAGCAGGAAAGGGGGAGGGAGAAGGTAGTGTGTGGTGGGGTGAAATCTAGCTAATCAATTAAATGACCAATTGACCACCACAGAGAGTAAGGGGTGTCGGCATGAATGGCATGATTTGAACATCCAATGGAATTAGAGGGAGCTAACTTCGGGTGTCAGGGCGGTAAAAATACTGCCAATGGTTTCTGCCCTTTTTGGGCAGATCGGAACGAATAAAGAGGGTGTGAGAGTGAGAGAACGGGAAACGAGGGGAAGAACGAGAAAAGAGAGAGGGGGACAGAGGTTCTGAGTGGAGCTCTGCAGGAGAGAAGGGCAAGAGAGAGAGAGATGAGGAGAGAAGAGAACCAAGTTGAGAGATTAGCATGAGATAGTCTGCAGAGGAAGGACTGAGGGGAGATGTGGAGAG
The DNA here is from genome assembly GCA_018398815.1 of Conus ventricosus. NCBI lineage: Eukaryota > Metazoa > Mollusca > Gastropoda > Neogastropoda > Conidae > Conus > Conus ventricosus. The sequence continues at coordinate 6,679,920 of CM031606.1, forward strand.
AGAGAGAGAGTTGCTAATTTATGAAAAAAGAAAAAAAAGAAAAAAAAAAGAAAAGTCCTTTTAAAAAAAAAAAAAAAGGGAAAAAAAAAAAAAAAAAAAAGGGGAAAAAAAAAAATTTTCCCCAAAAACCCGGGGGGTTTCGACCTCCCCCCTTTGGCAGCGCACTTCGCCAAGCAGAACCACAGACCAACCCAACAGCCCTCACCGACCAGCCCCAAACAACAAACCCCCAGTGCCGGCAGTTTTTCGTTTGGGAAAGTGACAGTGAAAAAAAAAAAGAAAGAAAAAAAAAGAAAAAGGTTTCGGGGAAAATTTAAATCCCCTTTGCCAGGTAAAGTAAAATCTTTTAATAAAACCCGGTTTAGAAAAAGTTTTAGATAAATATTTTGTGAAGTTCGGGAAAGAGAAATTTTTATTTCTTTTGTTTTCCATATCTTTGATGTTTTCGTTCAAATGATCCAGTGTAAAAAATTTAAAGACTTTACTGGGTTTTAAATTGGAACGAATGCATGAAAAAAATGAATAAATTTTGTAAGCAAGCTGTGAGTTTTGTTTGGGGCGTGCGTTTAGCCCCTTCCCCTCCAAACGAAAACCCCCATTGACAATTTATTGGCAAAGCTTGCCAGATTTTCGGGCCCCCATTTAAAAAAATTTTTTCCCAACTTCTCAAGAGGAAGCGGGGTGGGATTCAAGAAATTGTAATCCAAAGACAAGGGTTTTGTCTTCCTTATAAACCCAAGATAGAAAAATTTCCTAGGCTTGGAAATTGCTTCCAAGATATTTAAAAACAAGGTTTGGAAATTTTCACCCCAAGACCCCCTTTTCGCACAGATTCCTAAAATTCACTCTCATATTTGGGGTCAGGCCTGGCGCCCTTAAAAAAACAAATTACTTGCCCCAAGGGCCTAAATTATAAATTATAGGTTTGTCCCTATTACGTCACGCTTTGTGGGAAACCCCCCTTTTTTGGCTGTCGTAGTAAAAAAATCTTTTTTAAAAAAAAAAAAAGGGAATAAAAATGCGGAAAAAAGAACACCCCTTTTTGAACAACAATTAGATTTGAGGGGAAACGAAAAAAGGAAAAAATTCGCTGATTAAAAAGAGCTATTTATAAAAAAACGGGTTTTTCCGGTTGGGGCCCTGATTTTAACCCCCAAACTTTTGAAAGAGAGACACCCAGAGCCCAGTAAGAGTTTTGAAGTTCGCAGAGGTGTATAGAGAGGCACGTTGGGCACTAATTGCAGGAAAACAGTGCTGGGCCACAGGAAAAGAGTGCAAGGAAAACCAGGAGATTTTCTGCAAAGTCTAAAACCCCAGGGGTGGGGCAAAAAAAGGAAGGCAAAGGGACATTAGGTTTTTCATTTTTCACAAAAAGGGGAAAAGTGGCGGGGGTTTGTCGCTTTGGGGCCCAAAAGGGGCACACCCTTTGAAAGAGGTGGAAAAGGGTCGTCAGGGAAACGACCGCATGGAACCAAAAGGGGTTCTTTCCAGAAGAGGGGAGTGCAGCTTATGGCTAGCACGGGACAGCAGCCCTGTCGGGGATGGGGGGCACTGGGCTGAGGGTTCTTTACCAGGGAAGAAGGGGGTTTGGGCCCCACAGAGGGTAAAAGGGTTTACGAGACACGGGGTTTTCTTGCGGGGTAACAACAACGCGGGCAAAAAGGGTTTTTGCCCGGGAAAATTTCCAACCTGAAACTCTAATCAAAGGCAAGTGGGGGATTTTTTCCCATTGCTAAAAATAAAGTACGTCCCCCTTTTAACTTCCCCAGGGGGTTTTTGTCTGCTTTGGGTTTGGAAAACCCCCTTCCCCGATTTGATCTTTGGAAATAACCCAGGTGAAAGGTTTTTCCGGGGGATCCTGATTGTTGACCTCCCAGGGCAGCATTTTCAAACACGGACAAAAGAGAAAAGTTTTTTAAACCCTTTTAGTTTTTCCCGGGAAAGGGAAAAGGGGGCATAATGTGTCGCCTATGATTTTGGGGCCCGCACGGGAAACAAAAACCCTTCGCTCGTAAAAGTTTTGGGGATTTGGCAAGAGGGGGGAGAAAACAGGGGGTTAAGAGGGAGACTCACACATGGGCCGGGCAGCAATCATTGATGGGGTTTAAAGGGGAGACCCACAGAAAAGGGGAGTTTTTGGGTTGCCTGAGTTTCCGGGAAAGGGTCATACAGGGACGTGCCCACTGTATAAAAGCCTAGACAGTAGGTTTTCCCCTGTTTGTTTTCGGGAGGGGACACAAACAGGCCCGAAAGGGGAAAAGGGGGAAGATATGAATTCAGAGAGACCAAAGACCAAAACAGAAGTCAGGGGCCCGCTAGGGTGTTTGCTTCTACAGGATTTTGTTTTCCCAAATTTTTGCCGCTAAACAACCGATCCTCCAGAAAATTGGTCAAGGCAGGGAAAACCCGGGATTGGTCGAATTGGGCAGAAAAGCCCGCAACAAGCAAGCACTGCAGACGGGTTTTTCTTTTTGTTTCCGTTGGGTTTTTAGACAAAGCGGGGCATAGTCTTTTTTTCAAGGGGAAATTGTCACGGCCCCCAAATTTAACACAACCGAAGTTGGGCAGTTGGGGCGGCCCCTCCCCAAATGGACAAAAATCCAAAAATCAAACATTTTAGGCCAAAGACGGCCCACAGTCGGGTTCCCGGGCCCAAAAAAGCAAAGGGAGAGGCCCCCACAAGACGTTTTTGTCCCGCCAAAAACAAAAAAGGGGCTTTGACCACCCCGATGTCTGCCCAGAAAAAAATCTCAGTTCCTTTTTCCAGCCTTTTCCGGGCCCTTTGTGGAACCCAAAGCATTGGTTTGGCGACGTCGCAGGTTAAAGCAGAAAGGGGGGAGGGAAAGGTAGTGTGTGGGGGGTTTAAATCAACTAATCAATTAAAATTTACCAATTGGGCCACCACAAAAGGTAAGGCGGGCGGCAAAGACCCGGGGAAGAAATTTTAACATCCAATGGGAAATTTGAGGGAAACAACTTTGGGGGTCATGGGGGAAAAAAAACTGGGCCCAAAGGGAAAACCCCCCTTTTTGGGGCAGATCGGAACGAAAAAAGAGGGGGTTTAGAGTGAGAGAACGGGAGAACGAGGGGAAGAACAGAAAAGAAGGGGGGAAAAGAGGTTTCGAGTGACTCTGCCGGAAAAGAAAAGGGAGAGGAGAGAGAGATGAGGAAGAAGAAAACCAAATTTTTAGAGATTAACCGAGATATCCCGCCGAGGAAGGACGAGGAGAGATGTGAGAAAGAGGAGAGTTTTAATATTTTTGAAGAAAAAAAGAAAGAAAAGAAAAAAGAAAAAAAACAACCCTGTCCTTTGGGTAAAAAGCAGACAAAAGAAGAGAGAGAGAAGAGTGCAAGCGTTTTAAAAGCAGAAAAAAAGAAAGGAAACAGATCGGGTTTGATATTCCCCCTGTTTTAAACCCCAACCGGGGGGGGGCCTCATACCACAGGGTCACTTCGCCCAAACAGAACCACGACCAACCCCCAACAGTCTCCCCTACCAGGCGCCACAGAAAAACACCAGGCCGCAGTTGTTCGTTTTGTAAAGTGACGTGAAAAAAAAAAAAAAAAAGAAAAACAGTGACGGAATGTTAAACACCTCCAGGTAAAGAGAAATCTTTTATACCCGGGTTATTTTAAGATGTTTTAGAAAAATGATTTTTGTGAATTCAGGAAAGAAGAATTTTTTATTTCATTTATTCCATAGCATTGATTTTCGTTCATGACATGGATAAAGTTATAGACTTTAATGGTTTGAGTGACGAATGCATGAATATAATGGATTGTAAAAGCGTGATGGTTTGGGCTGTGCCTAGTCCTTCCTCCATCACATCACCCGAGGTTGCAAGGGAAACTCACCAACTATAACTCCGATCATAACGAATTTCGAAACTTGTGGTTTTCTCCTCATGACCGGGGAAAGTGGTAATTTGACTCCCGCCTTTTCATTTTAAGAAGAATAAATCCCAAAAAAAGGCGGTGGCAATACGTATATGTTTTGATTTTTAAAAAAACCCAAACCCAAAGGGCCATTAAGAAGCAAAAGAAAATCATGAAGAGCAAAACAAGCTACATTTTCTTGGGAAAAGAGAAAATAAAAAAGATTCCTCTAAGGACAAGTCTGAGGGGGAGTTTTTGGGAAAGAATCCGCAAGGGCTAAAATACAACAAACTAATAAATCCAAGGAAAATACCGAGCACCGTCCACAACTTTCAGACAGCTTGGGGTTTCAATAAGCAAGAAATATTGAAAATAAACAAAACTTGCTCTTAGTCTTAAATTGAAGAAAAGGGGGAGAAACCATCAACCTGCAGGGGAGATGATTTGCCTAACAACAGAAAATTCTCTCTTCTAACCATCACCATCCATTCTTCTCACCCCCTCTCACCAAAAATCACTAACCGCAACTTCCTACGCACCCTTTGTCTCGTCAATCTTGCAAACACAAAACAATCAAAGAACAAATTTAAAAATCAGGCCACCAAAACGGAAAAACACACCACCTAAGAAAGACCAATTCCCTTAGTACAAAAAACCCGACTTCCATTTAAGTAAACACAAACCGATTCCACGAAAACTAAGCGCGAGGGGCCTCTTCGGCACCGTGGGGGTTCCCCGGCCGGCAAATCACAGAGACTGAAAAGGGAAATCCTCCTCACCTGACTCAACAAAACCGGGCCCGAGCTTTGCAGCAGGTCGGCAAATAAACTTTCCCATCCAGAACGTCCCCCTTTAAATTTTGGGGGGCCGGGCAAAAATAGTCCCACACAGTATGTGTATGTTAAGGAAATTTTTTAATAAAAAAGGGGGGGGGGGGGGGGGGGGGGGGGGGGGGGGGGGGGGGGGGGGGGGGGGGGGGGGGGGGGGGGGGGGGGGGGGGGGGGGGTGGGGGGGGGGGGGGGGGGGGGGGGGGGGGGGGGGGGGGGGGGGGGGGGGGGGGGGGGGGGGGGGGGGGGGGGGGGGGGGGGGGGGGGGGGGGGGGGGGGGGGGGGGGGGGGGGGGGGGGGGGGGGGGGGGGGGGGGGGGGGGGGGGGGGGGGGGTGGGGGGGGGGGGGGGGGGGGGGGGGGGGGGGGGGGGGGGGGGGGGGGGGGGGGGGGGGGGGGGGGGGGGGGGGGGGGGGGGGGGGGGGGGGGGGGGGGGGGGGGGGGGGGGGGGGGGGGGGGGGGGGGGGGGGGGGGGGGGGGGGGGGGGGGGGAAATTTTTATTTTTTTAAAAACCGAAAGGAAAAAGGAAAAAAGAAAAAAAAGTTTTGGGGTTGTGTGTGTGTGTGTGTGTGTGTGTGTGTGTTGTGGTGTGTGTGTGTGTGTGTTGTGTGTGTTGTTTGTGGTGTGGGGGGGAGAGAAAGAGAGAGAGGGGGGGGGGAGAGGGGGGAAAAAGAGAGAAAAGAAATCGCAATAGAGCCAAATTCTTTTCGAAAATATTCGCATTTCTGAATAGCACAGTTTTTCCCAAAAAACCCCCCCAAAACGTTTTTATGTGTTAAAAACCTTTTTTCAAAAACTCTTTGAAAGATTGATTTTAGTCTGTATATACAAATCTGTCACACTTAGGAAAAAAAAAGACCCCCCTTCCCGCTCCCCGCAGTGTATTAAGTTTGTTTAAAAAAAGCCCGTAAATAATTTTTAAACACCCAAAATCCTGGTTAACCCATTCAAAGCGGGACCGGGCCCTAAACCATTTAAAGGGTTTCCGTGTATACGTTGCCCAGGAGGCACGCCTCCCCCCAAAACTTACAAAATTTGTACATTCAACAGGGTCTGCATAAGCAAGCCTCCAAACTCCCGCGCCAAAGGTAATGCACCTAAATATGAATTCCTGTACATGGACCCCCGTTCACCGTAAAGTAGATTTTTGGCGATCGTTATCAACGCAAAAGAAACGTTTTATACCACAGGGTTTCCCCCGCCAACCCCTGCCCCCCCCCCCAAAACCCCGAAAGAGGCGATATTCACACTATTCAAAACAATTCTGGACTTTATCGCCCAACTGACCGCGAAACTTTTATGATCCTCTCTTCTCTCTCTCCTCTCTCCCTTCTCTCTCTCTCTCTCTCTCTCTCTCCAATTCATTTACCCAACCCCCCCACCCCCACCCTCTTCCCGGGCCTCCTTTCCCTTTTCCCTATAAACTAGTTTGGTTATTTTCAATTAACACCCATTTCAACTTTGTTATTTTGCTTGCGTCAATCTTAACTGCTTTGGGGGCGACAGGTATGTACCTGCGCGCGCGCGGGTTTGAGAGGAGAGAGGGGGAGGAGAGAGATAGAGAGAGAGAGAGAGAGGGAGGAGAGAGAGGAGAGAGAAAGGAGAGAGAGAGAAGGAGAGAGAAGAAGAGAGGGAGAAGGGGAGAGAGAGAGAGAGAAGAGGAGGAGGGGGGAAAAGAGAGAGGGGGAGGGAAGAGAGAGAGAGAGGAGGAGGGGGAGGGAGGGGAGAGGGAGGAAGGGGGGGGGAGGAAGGGGTGGGGCCCCCCAAAACAGGACGACGACCAGACGCGGTGCGGATCGCGCCCCCCACCCACGTGCGTTTTTTTAGATTTTTGCTTAAAACTAGCGATGACAGGGGAAAAAAAATGTTGTGGTATGTGTGCGGCGCGCGCGTGTGTTTGTAGGGTTTTGTGTGTTTGCGCGTGCGTGCGCATGCCGCGTGCGTGCGTGCTTGCCGTGGTGCGTGGTGTGGTGTGTGTTGTGTTTTTGGGGTGGTGTGGTGTTGTGGTGTGTGTGTGGTGGGGGGGGGGGGGGGTGGGTGTGTGTGTGTGTGTGTGTGTGTGTGTGTGTATGTTCAGAGTTACGGGAGACGTCAAATTGTAACGTTTTAACGGATGAAAATCGCACTGCTCGTGTGGAAAATTTTAAGGTATAAAAAAAGATTCTGTCTTTGGGTGAAGAGTCAATGAATTAGTTCAATGCCCTACGTGGAGGAGGATAGAGGAAGTAATGCCTAACTTACGGACGTACCGTGTCCTACCGCTGCTGTTGGGACTCGGGGTTTGGGGAATGAAAAGCCTGGCAGACGACGGACAGCGGTGGGGGTGGAGAGAGAGGCGGGGGTAGAGGTTGGGTCTGTCGATCATGCTTGCACATAGAAACAACCAAACGTCTAATCTGTGTCAGAGTCAGGTACAACGTGCCTCACAGGCTGAAATGTGCCATGAATTTGTTTGATGGAGTGCAGATCCTCCCAAAGAAATTCCATGCAGCTTTGAGTGTAATATGTACAGCGTGTGGCACGGAAGCATACAAAAGCGATAATAGCTGCTATCATCAGGGAAACAGCTATTATCTATTAAAAAAATATAGCAAAATAGGAACAACAATCTTTATCTTGCAGATCATAACTATTTCGTTAGAGACTGCAAAATTTTTCCTTAGGATCATAACTATTTTTTTTTGCCACTTGCAATCCTTGGAATATCACCAGTGATACCTTGGGACAAAATAGTCATAATGCTAAGGAAAACAGTTGTAATCCTTAGGGACAACAGTATAATCCCGTTTTCCTGCAGAATAAATAGCTGTTTTTCTGGCCTATGAAGCACAGTGCCCCCATAGTTTGGGGCCTATGAAGCACAGTGCCCCCATAGTTTGGGGCCTATCAAGCACAGTGCTCCCATAGTTTGGGGCCTATCAAGCACAGTGCTCCCATAGTTTTGGGGCCTATGAAGCACAATGCCCCCATAGTTTGGGGCCTATGAAGCACAGTGCCCCCATAGTTTGGGGCCTCTGAAGCACAGTGCCCCCATAGTTTGGGGCCTATGAAGCACAATGCCCCCATAGTTTGGGGCCTATCAAGCACAATGCTCCCATAGTTTGGGGGCCTATGAAGCACAGTGCCCCCATAGTTTGGGGCCTCTGAAGCACAGTGCCCCCATAGTTTTGGGGCCTATGAAGCACAGTGCCCCCATAGTTTGGGGCCTCTGAAGCACAGTGCTCCCATAGTTTGGGGCCTATGAAGCACAGTGCCCCCATAGTTTGGGGCCTATGAAGCACAGTGCCCCCATAGTTTGGGGCCTATCAAGCACAATGCTCCCATAGTTTGGGCCTATGAAGCACAGTGCCCCCATAGTTTGGGGCCTATGAAGCACAGTGCCCCCATAGTTTGGGGCCTAGAGCGTACTGTGACTCGAAACCTGTTCAGCTGACTTTCTGCCCTCGGATTTAAGTTGCCACGAATCTTGGCAATGGAAGTGATGGCTCACTCATGGTATAACCCCCCCCCCCCCCCCCCCCCCCCCCGCCCGTCCCCCCCCCCCTTCCCCCAAATCATTCTAATTCAGTGTTATTTTCCCCATCAAGGGAGGAAATCACAATGGATCCACAGTTGCCAAAACTAAAAGTAGCCATGCATACACATACACGCGCGCAACACGCACGGACGCACGCACGCACGCACCCAAAAAATAGAACGCACAGCAAAAAAATTCAGAGCACAAAAGAAAGTGTCGTTATGTTGACCAGACAATCCATCGTCCTTCGCTGGCTGACTTCCAAGCCTGGCTGTCAGGTTGTAGGCCAGTTCCTCCCATTTCCTGCGTCTGGTGTGCATGGTAACGAAGCCAATCACACAATGAGGTTAATCAGGCAAGGGATTTAAGCTGACAACCACGTACACAGCCAACGAAACCGCTGTCCCACAGATCGGACCCAACGACACCCCGCGAAGAATTCCATCAAGAAAACTGGTCAGCAGAATTATCGGTCATTTGGCTGACTCCATCATGTCTCTTCTCTCTACCCCCCCCCCCTCCCCGCATCCTGTCCTCCCTCTCCCCCCACCCCTTCCCCGCCAACCACACGGCTGGTCTCTTGTGTTTGAGGGCTGGTGAGAATGACCAGATAATTACGAGGCCGGGTGTTTCACAATCCCCGACCAAACGGGAGGGACGGGTGACGAAACGAAGCTCCCTGATGAAGGAGGAATGATGTATGTATGTGGGTCAGCGTACCATCTGCCGGGGGATCCCTGATGAAGGAGGAATGATGTATGTATGTGGGTCAGCGTACCATCTGCCGGGGGATCCCCTGATGAAGGAGGAATGATGTATGTATGTGGGTCAGCGTACCATCTGCCGGGGGATCCCTGATGAAGGAGAATGATGTATGTATGTGGGTCAGCGTACCATCTGCCGGGGGATCCCCTGATGAAGGAGGAATGATGTATGTATGTGGGTCAGCGTACCATCTGCCGGGAGATCCCCTGATGAAGGAGGAATGATGTATGTATGTGGGTCAGCGTACCATCTGCCGGGGGATCCCCTGATGAAGGAGGAATGATGTATGTATGTGGGTCAGCGTACCATCTGCCGGGGGATCCCCTGATGAAGGAGGAATGATGTATGTATGTGGGTCAGCGTATCATCTGCCGGGGGATCCCCTGATGAAGGAGGAATGATGTATGTATGTGGGTCAGCGTACCATCTGCCGGGGGATCCCTGATGAAGGAGGAATGATGTATGTATGTGGGTCAGCGTACCATCTGCCGGGGGATCCCCTGATGAAGGAGGAATGATGTATGTATGTGGGTCAGCGTACCATCTGCCGGGGGATCCCCTGATGAAGGAGGAATGATGTATGTATGTGGGTCAGCGTACCATCTGCCGGGGGATCCCCTGATGAAGGAGGAATGATGTATGTATGTGGGTCAGCGTACCATCTGCCGGGGGATCCCCTGATGAAGGAGGAATGATGTATGTATGTGGGTCAGCGTACCATCTGCCGGGGGATCCCCTGATGAAGGAGGAATGATGTATGTATGTGGGTCAGCGTACCATCTGCCGGGGGATCCCCTGATGAAGGAGGAATGATGTATGTATGTGGGTCAGCGTACCATCTGCCGGGGGATCCCCTGATGAAGGAGGAATGATGTATGTATGTGGGTCAGCGTACCATCTGCCGGGGGATCCCTGATGAAGGAGGAATGATGTATGTATGTGGGTCAGCGTACCACTGCCGGGGGATCCCCTGATGAAGGAGGAATGATGTATGTATGTGGGTCAGCGTACCATCTGCCGGGGGATCCCCTGATGAAGGAGGAATGATGTATGTATGGGGTCAGCGTACCATCTGCCGGGGATCCCCTGATGAAGGAGGAATGAGTATGTATGTGGGTCAGCGTACCATCTGCCGGGGGAAGGAAGGAAGGTGGGAAGGTGGTGGTGGAGGCTTTCACGTCCTGCTAATGAGCGCTGTGGGAAGGAAGGAAGGTGGGAAGGTGGTGGTGGAGGCTTTCACGTCCTGCTAATGAGCGCTGTCTCTTCTAACACCCCTCCCTCCCCTCCCCTTCATCTCTCCATCCTCACCTTGTGATCGTCATGATTTAGGGAGTGTTATTCAAACGGACACAATGTATCATTTCAATATCCACTAGTCTGTCTAGTTCTGTTTCGTGTTCCAGAGGGGCTGCTGTGGCGGAGAGGACAGACTCAGCGTGTTGTGTTTTATCCCATTTCAGAGATTCATTTTTTTCACCTAGTCCTGTTTGACTCGATCACGTTTTACCTAATCCCATTTCACTGAGTCACGTTTCACCTTATCCCATGTTACGGCAGTTCATCTGTCTTCATCTGGATTGACGATACATTGTTGTGCACTCCCCTTTCATTGCTGTTCTCTTCATCTCGATTGACAATACATCGTTGTGCACTCCCCTTTATTACGGCTCTCTTCATCTCGATTGACAATACATCGTTGTGCACTCCCCTTTATTACAGCTCTCTTCATCTGGATTGACGATACATCGTTGTGCACTCCCCTTTCATTACTGTTCTCTTCATCTCGATTGACAATACATCGTTGTGCACTCCCCTTTATTACGGCTCTCTTCATCTCGATTGACAATACATCGTTGTGCACTCCCCTTTATTACGGCTCTCTTCATCTCGATTGACAATACATCGTTGTGCACTCCCCTTTCATTACTGTTCTCTTCATCTCGATTGACAATACATCGTTGTGCACTCCCCTTTCATTACGGTTTTACCAATTCTGCGCCAGTTGTGACTAAACTCAGACTCTGGATATTTTACCAAATATACTTTGAAATTTAGAAAGAGAAGGGGTTAGTTACTGCCAAGGACATAGACAAACAAGGTACAGGACAAGATATTTTGAAATGGTGTTTTGGATACTGGATTGAAAAAAAATATATATAGCATCCATCATACCGTCTGAATGACGTCTTTACACTTTGCGGTGGTACACCACCCTAACACATGTGCAACGAAAGAAAAGTTCATATCAGCATCCACCATCACTCTAAACTGGTACTCTCAGGACATTATAAGAAGTAATAATTCATAAAACGAGTAAACACTCATGCCTCCCACCTTCCAGTCTACCTGCCTGTCTACCTATCTATATACCTAAAACCTTTATACATACCTCCACGTGCATACTTGAGGAATAACATTCCTCCGTCAGTTTTGACTTTAAAACGCTGATTTTGCAATAACCTATCACCAAGTCATTAAGTGAGGTCGCTTGCTGAAAGGAAACGCGATGATGTTAAGAGCCACCAAAACGTTTTGGCGTTAGAAACATCGAACACATTTCCCACCATTCAGGGAGCTTTAACAGATTACGAGAACTGGGACTGGAAATACATGATCAATGCTTGATGCCGAGAAAAAAAGAAGGTAATGGATCTCTGTTGTATGCCACGATTTACCGTCAGCACATTGTAATGTTTAAATATTTACACAAACTAATAAATGGCGATGTTTTTTTTAAACTAAAAAATGCATTCTTTAGGTTAAGAGGAAGAGAGAGCATTCAGATAGATGTTGCCCTCCCACACAGTAAAGGCCTTAAGAAAATCAGCCGAAAGAAGTCCATTCTGAACTGCAGCAAGGCACTTCGGGCCATACCCAATCTCTCATACTCCCCTCACCCCCCCGCCCCCCCCCCCCCCCCCCCCCCTTCGCTGTTCTCCCTTTACCCCTCCTCCACCTTCTGCCATCAGCTGTTTATTCCAAAACACCAGCAGCATTCCACTCACCTCGTTGGAATTCACTAAACGTAACTCTTTTGGTTGACTTGATAAAACAAAACCACTGAAATGCGAGTAGAAAGTGCCATTGTCGTTATACT
>CM031606.1:6696999-6704499 GCA_018398815.1 Conus ventricosus
TCTGCCAAGTTCATCCCAAAAATGTTCTATGGGGTTTAAATCGGGACTGAGAACTGGCCAGGGCAGCACATTGACGTTGTTATGCTGAAGAATTGCTGGGTGGCCCTGGCGGTGGGTTGTTCTTGCATTGTCCTGTTGGAATGTCCAGTTTGGTGTGTTGCGCAAAAAAAGGAACGACATGGGGTCTGAGCACCTGGTTGATGTAGCGCTGTGCATTGACACCCTGTCCGCGACCAGGGCCAATGTTCTGAAAGATGACTGGTCCTATGGCGTGGTTAATGCCAATTTGCACCCCATATCATAACGTTCGGGCCTCCCCAGGGGTTCCGCTCTACCAAATGGGAGTCAGCATAGTGTTCACCAGGTCGACGCCATATTCTGGCACGACCGTCAGCCATGTCAATACAAAAACGGCTCTCATCTGAGAACAGTATGCATCCCCACTGCTGCCTGCCCCAGTTGATTCGGGCTTGTGCCCACTGCAGCCTGCTGTTCTGCGGTGTCTTGGTGTCAGTACCGGACCTCTGCGAGGACGCCTACATGCCAGCCCGTTCTCCTGAAGACGCAGCCGCACAGTGTTGAGGCTGATTCGTTGCTGGAGATTCCCAGGCACCTGTCGAGCAGTGTTAGCGGCTGTTTGCCGCCTGTCCCGCAGATGGGTTTGAACAAGATGGTGATCCTCTCTTTGGTGGTGACCCAAGGACGGCCTGGCCGGGACGATCATCAGTGTACCAGTGACTCGCATGCGGTGCTGCAGACGATAGATGGTTGAGATGTGGACGTTAAAGATGTTGGCGACCTGCCTGGCATCCACACCAGCCTCCACCTGGCCTTGGGCACGATTGCGTTCCTCTGCTCGTAGTCTTGGCATCTCTGTAGCGCTCAGACGGCAAGTCGTTAACTGAACCTTGTAGCGCGGCTTTATAAGGGCTGCATGCCTGTATACTTGTAGCTGTTAACTTTGCTCTGCATAGTGTGCACGTGCCTCACATGCAGCAACCAGTTTGCCATTTTTGTTGACCCTCCAATGCCGGGATTGATGTGTTGCTCACACAATTTTTTTCACTGCACGTGAGTCTTGGACCCAAACAACTTGCCACAATGGTTCAATATTGTATATTCACCCCTTTTCACCCGAAAGATAGCCTTTCAATTTTTCGCGTTTTTTATGGAAGTCAGTATATATAAAACATAGCACGTAGAGCTCAAATATATACACCCCAAAAGCTATCTCCACCATCCAGGTATGCATACTTATAAACACAAGCACATTTGGACAACCTCTATGCACCTATTTTTATAGGAGGCTCTCAGTGTTTTCAGCTACAGACCAGGCTCTCAGTGTTACAGTTACAGACCACCAGGCTCTCAGTGTTTCAGTTACAGACCACCAGGCTCTCAGTGTTTTCAGTTACAGACCAGGCTCTCAGTGTTTTCAGCTACAGACCACCAGGCTCTCAGTGCTTACAGTTACAGACCAGCCTCTCAGTGTTTACAGCTACAGACCACCAGGCTCTCAGTGTTTACAGCTACAGACCACCAGGCTCTCAGTGTTTACAGTTACAGACCACCAGGCTCTCAGTGTTTTCAGCTACAGACCAGGCTCTCAGTGTTTACAGTTACAGACCAGGCTCTCAGTGTTTTCAGTTACAGACCAGACTCTCAGTGTTTACAGTTACAGACCACCAGGCTCTCAGTGTTTACAGTTACAGACCACCAGGCTCTCAGTGTTTACAGTTACAGACCAGACTCTCAGTGTTTACAGTTACAGACCAGGCTCTCAGTGTTTTCAGTTACAGACCAGGCTCTCAGTGTTTACAGCTACAGACCAGGCTCTCAGTGTTTACAGTTACAGACCACCAGGCTCTCAGTGTTTTCAGCTACAGACCAGGCTCTCAGTGTTTACAGTTACAGACCAGGCTCTCAGTGTTTTCAGTTACAGACCAGGCTCTCAGTGTTTCATTACAGACCAGGCTCTCAGTGTTTTCAGTTACAGACCACCAGGCTCTCAGTGTTTACAGTTACAGACCACCAGGCTCTCAGTGTTTACAGTTACAGACCACCAGGCTCTCAGTGTTTTCAGTTACAGACCACCAGGCTCTCAGTGTTTACAGCTACAGACCACCAGCTCTCAGTGTTTACAGCTACAGACCACCAGGCTCTCAGTGTTTACAGTTACAGACCACCAGGCTCTAAGTGTTCACAGCTACAGACCACCAGGCTCTCAGTGTTTACAGTTTACAGACCACCAGGCTCTCAGTGTTTACAGCTACAGACCGGGCTCTCAGTGTTTTCAGTTACAGACCACCAGGCTCTCAGTGTTTACAGTTACAGACCAGCAGGCTCTCAGTGTTTTCAGTTACAGACCACCAGGCTCTCAGTGTTTACAGTTACAGACCACCAGGCTCTCATGTTTACAGTTACAGACCACCAGCTCTCAGTGTTTACAGCTACAGACCAGGCTCTCAGTGTTTACAGTTACAGACCAGGCTCTCAGTGTTTACAGTTACAGACCACCAGCTCTCAGTGTTTACAGTTACAGACCACCGGGCCCTCTCAGTGTGTACAGCTACAGACCACCAGCTCTCAGTGTTTTCAGTTACAGACCACCAGGCTCTCAGTGTTTTCAGGTACAGACCGGGCTCTCAGTGTTTACAGCTACAGACCACCAGGCTTTCAGTGTTTACATTTACAGACCACCAGGCTCTCAGTGTTTAACAGTTACAGACCACCAGGCTCTCAATGTTTACAGTACAGACCACCAGGCTCTCAGTGTTTACAGCTACAGACCACCGGGCTCTCAGTGTTTACAGTTACAGACCATCAGGCCTCTCAGTGTTTACAGTTACAGACCACCAGGCTCTCAGTGTTTTTCAGCTACAGACCAGGCTCTCAGTGTTTACAGCTACAGACCAGGCTCTCAGTGTTTTCAGTTACAGACCAGGCTCTCAGTGTTTTCAGTTACAGACCGGGCTCTGAGTGTTTTCAGTTACAGACCAAGCTCTCAGTGTTTTCAGTTACAGACCGGGCTCTCAGTGTTTTCAGCTACAGACCACCAGACTCGCAGTGTTTACAGCTACAGACCACCAGGCTCTCAGTGTTTACAGTTACAGACCACCGGGCTCTCAGTGTTTACAGTTACAGACCAGGCTCTCAGTGTTTTCAGTTACAGACCGGACTCTCAGTGTTTACAGTTACAGACCGGGCTATCAGTGTTTACAGTTACAGACCAGGCTCTCAGTTTTTAAAGTTACAGACCACCGGGCTCACATGTTTACAGTTACAGACCAGGCTCTCAGTGTTTTGAGATACAGACCGGCTCTCAGTGTTTACAGTTACAGACCGGGCTCTCAGTGTTTTACAGTTACAGACCAGGCTCTCAGTGTATACAGTTACAGACCAGGCTCTCAGTGTTTACAGTTACAGACCGGCTCTCAGTGTTTTCAGTTACAGACCAGGCTCTCAGTGTTTTCAGCTACAGACCAGGCTCTCAGTGTTTACAGTTACAGACCACCGGGCTCTCAGTGTTTACAGTTACAGACCACCAGGCTCTCAGTGTTTACAGTTACAGTCCATCAGGCTCTCAGTGTTTACAGTTGCAGACCAGGCTCTCAGTGTTTTCAGTTACAGACCAGGCTCTCAGTGTTTTTAGTTACAGACCAGGATCTCAGTGTTTTCAGTTACCGACCAGGCTCTCAGTGTTTCAGTTCCAGACCAGGCTCTCAGTGTTTTCAGTTACAGACCAGGATCTCAGTGTTTTCAGTTACAGACCAGGCTCTCAGTGTTTTCAGTTACAGACCAGGCTCTCAGTGTTTACAGTTACAGACCACCAGGCTCTCAGTGTTTTCAGTTACAGACCAGGCTCTCAGTGTTTACAGTTACAGACCAGGCTCTCAGTGTTTACAGTTACAGACCAAGCTCTCAGTGTTTTCAGTTACAGACCGGGCTCACAGTGTTTTCAGTTACAGACCAGCGGTCAGAGTTTTCAGATACAGACCACCAGGCTCTCATGTTTACAGCTACATACCACCAGGCTCTCAGTGTTGACAGCTACAGACCAGGCTCTCAGTGTTTTCAGTTACAGACCAGGCTCTCAGTGTTTACATTTTACAGACCAGGCTCTCAGTGTTTTCAGTTATAGACCAGGCTCTCGGTGTTTTCAGTTACAAAACCGGGCTGTCAGTGTTTTCATTACAGACCAGGCTCTCAGTGTTTACAGCTACAGACCACCAGTTCTCAGTGTTACAGTTACAGACCACCAGGCTCTCAGTGTTTAAACAGCTACAGACCAGGCTCTCAGTGTTTACAGCTACAGACCACCAGGCTCTCAGTGTTTACAGCTACAGACCAGGCTCTCATGTTTACAGTTACAGACCACCAGCTCTCAGTGTTTTCAGCTACAGACCACCAGGCTCTCAGTGTTTTCAGGTACAGACCAGGCTCTCAGTGTTTACACTTACAGACCAGGCTCTCAGTGTTTTCAGTTACAGACCAGGCTCTCAGTGTTTACAGTTACAGACCACCAGGCTCTCAGTTTTTACAGTACAGACCAGCTCTCAGTGTTTTCAGTTACAGACCAGCTCTCAGTGTTTACAGTTACAGACCACCAGGCTCTCAGTCTTTACAGCTACAGACCACCAGGCTGTCAGTGTTTTCAGTTACAAACCAGCTCTCAGTGTTTTCAGTTACAGACCGGGCTCTCAGTGTTTTCAGTTACAGACCAGGCTCTCAGTGTTTACATTTTACAGACCACCAGGATCTCAGTGTTTACAGTTACAGACCAGGCTCTCAGTGTTTTCAGTTACAGACCAGGCTCTCAGTGTTTACAGTTACAGACCAGGCTCTCAGTGTTTTCACTTACAAACCAGGCTCTCAGTGTTTTCAGTTACAGACCAGGCTCTCATGTTTTTCAGTTACAGACCAGGCTCGCAGTGTTTACAGTTACAGACCAGGCTCTGAATGTTTTCACTTACAAACCAGGCTCTCAGTGTTTTCAGTTACAGACCAGGCTCTCAGTGTTTTCAGTTACAACCACCAGGCTCTCAGTGTTTACAGCTACAGACCACCAGCTCTCAGTGTTTTCAGTTACAGACCGGGCTCTCAGTGTTTACAGTTACAGACCACCAGACTCTCAGTGCTTTCAGTTACAAATCGGGCTCTCAGTGGTTTCAGTTACAGACCAGGCTCTCAGTGTTTACAGCTACAGACCATCAGGCTCTCAGTTTTCAGTTACAGACCAGGCTCTCAGTGTTTACAGTACAGACCAGGCTCTCATGTTTTCAGTTACAGACCAGGCTCTCAGTTTTTTTCACTTACAAACCAGGCTCTCTGTGTTTACAGTTACAGACCAGGCTGTCAGTGTTTTCAGTTACAGACCAGGCTCTCAGTGTTTACAGTTACAGACCAGCTCTCAGTGTTTTCAGTTACAGACCACGCTGTCAGTGTTTTTCAGTTACAGACCAGGCTCTCAGTGTTTACAGTTACAGACCAGGCTCTCAGTGTTTTCAGTTACAGACCAGGCTCTCAGTGTTTTCAGCTACAAACCAGGCTCTCATGTTTACAGTTACAAACCACCGGGCTCTCAGTGTTTACAGTTACAGACCACCAGCTCTCAGTGTTTACAGCTACAGACCACCAGGCTCTCAGTGTTTACAGCTACAGACCACCAGGCTCTCAGTGTTTTCAGTTACAGACCACCAGGCTCTCAGTGTTTACAGCTACAGACCACCAGGCTCTCAGTGTTTTCAGTTACAGACCACCGGGCTCTCAGTGTTTACAGTTACAAACCACCAGGCTCTCAGTGTTTACAGTTACAGACCAGGCTCTCAGTGTTTTCAGTTACACAGCAGGCTCTTGGTGTTTACAGTTACAGACCAGGCTCTGGGTGTTTACAGTTACAAATCACCAGGCTCTCAGTGTTTACAGTTACAGACCAGGCTCTCGGTTTTACAGTTACAAACCACCAGGCTCTCAGTGTTTACAGTTACAAACCACCAGGCTCTCAGTGTTTACAGTTACAAACCACCATGCTCTCAGTGTTTACAGTTACAAACCACTAGTCTCTCAGTGTTTACAGTTACAAACCACTAGGCTCTCAGTGTTTACAGTTACAGACCAGGCTCTCAGTGTTTTCAGTTACAGACCAGCTCTCAGTTTTTTTCAGTTACAGACCAAGCTCTCAGTGTTTTCAGTTACAGACCAAGCTCTCATGTGTTTTCAGTTACAGACCAGGCTCTCAGTGTTTACAGTTACAGACCAGGCTCTCAGTGTTTTCAGTTACAGACCACCAGGCTCTCAGTGTTTTCAGTTACAGACCAAGCTCTCAGTGTTTTCAGTTACAGATCAGGCTCTCACGTTTTCAGTTACAGACAGGCTCTCACTGTTTTCAATTACAGACCAGGCTCTCACTGTTTTCAGTTGCAGACCAGGCTCCCAGTACTCTGAAAGCCACGCTGGCGTTACACACCGGGGGGCCTACAAGGCGAGTCCACTGAAGAGCTGCCAGCCCGACGCTAATCTTACTTTCCTGTGTCATTCCGTGAAATACCAGTCACTCAGTTTTTCACTCATTCCTTCGAGTTTCCTCCCACAGAGGACGTCTGCTATGCAAATATGTGTCCCTCCACCCGAACAGCCAACCTGGCTTTCTCTTCTGAAAGTATGTGATAGATTTTATTTGTGCAAGATATTATGTGTGTGGTGTTCACAAACGGAATCTGGTTTACAGTCCCATTCGAAGCGTCATTTGCAAGGGAAATAATCTACCCTATACATGAACGCCTGGCGGAGATTCGAACCAACGACCCCAGAATCGCCACAACTAACTGAGTTATTCCGGTCCCCACTTCATATAACATACAGCAAAACTGAGGACTCTCTCTCTCTCTCTCTCTCCTCTCACTCTCCTCTCTCTCTCTCTCTCTCTCTCTCTCTCTCTCTCTCTCTCTCTCTCTCTTCCATTCAGCCAGAGACTCAAATACAACAAAGGGCTAATGATGCACAAGATTCTGACCGGAATGCTCCAACAACTTTAATGAGACGATTCTCAAAAGTCTCGTCGAGAAACTCCCACAAACTCCATATCCCAATCCCCAGAATTGACCTATTTAAATCAAGTCTAACGTACTCGGGAACCTCTTTGTGGAACTCCCTTCCAGAATACATCAAACAAATCCATTGTACCACAACTTTCAAAAACACTTACCTTACCCATCTTCTGCGGTAAAAAATAATTTTAAAAAACCATAAATAAAAATAAAATAAAAAAACCATAAGTAATACCAAGTAATCTCAAAAGCATAAATCATCCCTTTTTCATGTACTTAACCAATTTTCTTTTGTAACTTTTTTTTTCTTCTTCTCTTTTTTCATGTATCAAGTATCTTGATATATATATATATATATGTGTGTGTGTGTGTGTGTGTGTGTGTGTGTGTGTGTGTGTGTGTGTGTGTGTGTGTGTGTGTGCATAGGGATATAATCTTATGAAAAATGATTATA
>CM031606.1:6709499-6724499 GCA_018398815.1 Conus ventricosus
CGAGTAAACAGTACAGTGCGAGGGAACGGGGTGGTGGAGGTGGAGGTGGTGGAGGTAGGGGTGGAGGTGACTTGGCATACTTTCATTTACCGCATTCCGAATGGGGCTGAGGTGAGAGGGAGCGGGGATCGATCTGGTAGTAGCAGCAGCAGGCAGTGGGAGTGTTGGCAAGGGGGAGAAGGGGATAGGCCTGATAAATATTGCCTCGCGCCTGATGGCCTGCTGAGTGCCGTGTATACTGCAGCGTATATTTTTAGGGTCAGGGAGATTATTTTCACGTCAGTCTTTAGTCTGCCCGGTTTCCTGACCCCCCCCCCCCCCCCTCCTCCCCCCTCCCTTAAAAGCTGCCGTCGCTTTTTTCTATGCATTTCATTCATTCGTTCGTTCGTTCGTTCGTTCATTTGTTCATTCGTTCATCATTCACTCGTTCATTCATTCACTTATTCATTCATTCAAATCATTTCACGTCAGATTTACTCTGGCAGTTTTTTCCTCTTAAATGCTATCGTGGCTTTCTCTCTCTCAATCTCTCTCTCTTCTCTCTCTCTCTCTGTCTCTCTCTCTCTCTCTCTCTCTCTGCTCTCTCTCTCTCTCCTCTCTCTCCTCTCTCTCTCTCTCTCTCTCTCTCTCTCTCTCTCTCTCTCTCTCTCTCTCTCTCTCTCTCTCTCTCTCTCTACGCGTTTCATTCATGCATTCATTCATTCGTTTCTTCCTTCTTTCCTTCCTTCCTTCCTTCCTTCCTTACTTCCTTCATTTATTCATTCATTCCGACCCCAATCTTCAGACTTTTTTTTAACACCAGTTGCAATGAGTCCATCGTCAAGATAACACAACTCTGTTCTCACCCCATCCTCTTTTCTCTCTCCCCTCTCTCATCTTTCCGCTCAATATATATGAACTGTACACCGTTTTTCTCGTTCATATCCCCAGAGGGTCTTGAACAGTAAAGCCTGGTCTTGGCTCGTTTCGATAAATTCCAGCTTCAGTAAGTCCCAGATTCTAGACGTTCCAAGTCGACACGTCACAAGTCAGTAGGTCCCCGGTTAGGGGAAGGCCAACGAAAGGGGGTCATCCCGATAGATCCCCGCACCGATAGATCCCTGCACCGAACCGATAGATCCCCGCACCGATAGATCCCCGCATCGGTAGATCCCCGCAAAGGGATAGGGTTAGGGTTCGGGTTAGGGATCTATCGGTGCGGGATCTATCGGGTGCACCCAACGAAAGTACCGTTTATTAACGTCAGTTCAATAAATGGGATAAGAAGTAGGATTAGCGTTGGAATCAGGGCTGGAAATCCAAGCAGGATTCGGGTTAGAAATAAGTTAGAAGTTGGGTTAGGGTTAGACGTAATGTTAGAAGTGGGATTAGGATAGAAATAAGTTTAGAAGTAGGGTTAGGGTTAGACGTAATGTTAGAAGTGGAATTAGGATAGAAGTAAGTTTAGAAGTAGGGTTAGGGTTAGACGTAATGTTAGAAGTGGGATTAGGATAGAAGTAAGTTTAGAAGTAGGGTTAGGGTTAGACGTAATGTTAGAAGTGGGATTAGGATAGAAGTAAGTTTAGAAGTAGGGTTAGGGTTAGACGTAATGTTAGAAGTGGGATTAGGATAGAAGTAAGTTTAGAAGTAGGGTTAGGGTTAGACGTAATGTTAGAAGTGGGATTAGGATAGAAATAAGTTTAGAAGTAGGGTTAGGGTTAGACGTAATGTTAGAAGTGGGATTAGGATAGAAGTAAGTTTAGAAGTAGGGTTAGGGTTAGACGAAGTGGGATTAGGATAGAAATAAGTTTAGAAGTAGGGTTAGGGTTAGACGTAATGTTAGAAGTGGGATTAGGATAGAAGTAAGTTTAGAAGTAGGGTTAGGGTTAGATGTAATGTTAGAAGTGGGATTAGGATAGAAGTAAGTTTAGAAGTAGGGTTAGGGTTAGACGTAATGTTAGAAGTGGGATTAGGATAGAAGTAAGTTTGGAAGTAGGGTTAGGGTTAGAAGCAAGGTTAGAAGGGTTAGCAGTAGATTTAAGGTTAGAAG
The DNA here is from genome assembly GCA_018398815.1 of Conus ventricosus. Lineage (NCBI taxonomy): Eukaryota > Metazoa > Mollusca > Gastropoda > Neogastropoda > Conidae > Conus > Conus ventricosus. The sequence goes on from CM031606.1 coordinate 6,711,529, forward strand.
CGGGTTATGGTTATGAGTAAGATTATGAATAGAGTTCAGATGATGATGATGATGATGATGATGATGATGATGATGATGATGATTGTCACGGACAACAAAAAAAAGCTGTAATCGTGGCCAGTCGCCAGCCAGTTCAATTGGACATAAGTTCCAAACTCAAACATTCTGGTTTCCAGGCAGACGACTTCATGTGTCGCGTCAGCCAATTAGGCACGGCAAGGAGGCTATTCTCTAGTCCTTCACGGAGACGGCACCGTCCTGCAGACAGACTGAGTGGCTTGACCAACGTCTCAATAGGTCTGGCCAGACGGATCTCTGCGTCTAGGTCAGACTGATACAGCTAATTTACAAGACCAGTGCCCACAGTTAAGTCAGACGCCGCCCCGGTTAAAGTAGGAAGGGGGGAGGTATTGTGTAGTGGGGTGAAACCAAGTTAATTAATTAAATGACCCATTGACCACCACAGAGAGCAAGGCCGGTAGATGTTACGGAAGACTGTGATTATGTGCATGTCCAATGAAATTAGAGGGGAGGTAACCTTGGCACAAGGCGGGAAAAATACTGACCAATGGTACTCGCCTTTTGACAGGTAGACAGAGAATAAGAACGCTATGGAGTGAGAGCAAAAAAGAGGGAGAGAAGAGAGAGAGGTTCTAGGAGTAGGCTCTGCACGAGAGAAAAGCAGAGAGATGAGAGGAGGAGTGAAGAGAACCGAGTTGAAGCATTAGCACCATATAGAGTCTGCAGAGGAAGGACTAAGGAGAGATGTTGAGAGGGAGAGTTGCTAATTGATGAAGAGAAAAAGAAAAAGAAAAAAGAGGCAACTATGTCCATTTGATAGAGCTGACCAGAAGAGAGAGAGAGAGTGCAATGCGTCAGTGCAGGAAGGAAGAAAGGGGAACAGATCAATGTCTGTTTGTTCGTAGTAGAAGAAGTAGGCAGGCATCTGGTAGCACAACAAAAGGGACTGGTGGAAATCGCAGTCCATTGATGGGCAGAACTTCCTATGTTGCAATATCAATACACTACCGCGCCTACTGATGCTCTGCAGGAATCCGCGTAGGAATCCGCGTAAATACTGGCCCCGAAGAGTAAATCTAAACCTAGGGCTATTGTTTAAGAGGACCATGCTTCATCAACAAGGCCAGGAGAGAGAGAGAGAGGAGAGAGAGAGAGAGAGAGAGAGAGAGAGAGAGAGAGAGAGAGAGAGAGGAGAGAGAGAGAGAGAGAGAGAGAGAGACACTTGACACTTTGACACTTTGACACTTTGATATTTTATTGTCATTACCAAAAGGTCTTATGACAAGGGGGGTAACAGGGCAATAACTCATTCCTCTTCCTTACACTACAAGCAATATTACACAGTTATTCCCAATGGTCAGTCAAATCAAAACAAGCAAAACATTAAGACACGAATCTTCGAATATCCTCTCAGACACGAGTACCATTTTAACATTACAATAGCAACAACAATAACAACCACAACGACAAAGACAACAAAAATGACGACAACAACAACAACAACAACACACGCACGCACGTACGCACGCACACACACATACACACACACGAGGAGAATATAATATTACGGAGAGAGAGAGAGAGAGAAACTGGTAGCCTGCCAAAAATATCTTAAATCAGTGCTAAGAATGCAAGAAGCTTTTGTAGGTTTCAGGTTTTGTTTTTGTTTATTCAGTCCGATTCTTCTACAGGGGGAGAGGAAGGGGGAGGAAAGGGGGGGAGGGGAGGTGGGAGTGGGGTCAATCTAAACTAAGACGCAAGTAGGTCACTGGCTTGTTAATCTTCCAAACATCCCTCTTTCTTTCCGTCATCAGGGAGAGAATTGCACGGTGCCCTTGTTGATCGACCGTTTAACACAAGTTGTTCAAAGACTCAACAAGTGGTTTGGGTACAGACGATCTTGGCACCGTCCCCCCCCCCCCCCCCCCCCCCCCCACCCACCACCACCACACACACAGTGCCCTACATTCCTCCTGCATTTAGCATATGAAAACTTGTGTCAGTTGCGCACGTGCTTCCCGCGCGCACATACCTGTCAAATTTGTTGGCCGCTCAAACCTCAGAACAAAAGGTAAAGGAAGGAACAGGGCGGAAGAGAGAGAGGGAGGGGGAGGGTGGGAAGGCAAATGTTTGAAGGCGATAGCTGCGGTATGCACTAACAATCCTCGGAAATGATGATGCTTAAGAAGAAAAACGTAAGGTTGAAGATTGGAAGAGTCAGCAACGCACACACACACACACACACACGCGCACGCACGTACGCACGCACGCACGCACGCGCGCGCGCACAAAACGCACGCACGGACGCACGCACACACACACACACACACACACACACACACACACACACACACACACACACCACAGAGGGGGACAGATAAACAGACAGACAGACAGAGAATTTGTAGTGTTGCTGTTTCATCTTAAGCCGCAGTGAACTCCCAAAACAGCCACACAAAGGTTCCCCTTGTCGCTCCCAAACTCCCAAAACACAGCCACACAAAGGTTCCCCTTGTCGCTCCCAAACTCTCAAAACACAGCCACACAAAGGTTCCCTTGTCGCTCCCAAACTCCTAAAACACAGCCACACAAAGGTTCCCTTTGTCGCTCCCAAACTCCCAAAACACAGCCACACAAACGTTCCCCTTGTCGCTCCCAAACTCCCAAAACACATCCACACAAAGGTTCCCCTTGTCGCTCCCAAACTCCCCAAACACAGCCACACAAAGGTTCCCTTGTCGCTCCCAAACTCTCAAAACACAGCCACACAAACGTTCCCCTTGTCGCTCCCAAACTCCCAAAACACAGCCACACAAACGTTCCCTTGTCGCTCCCAAACTCCCAAAACACAGCCACACAAACGTTCCCCTTGTCGCTCCCAAACTCCCAAAACACAGCCACACAAACGTTCCCCTTGTCGCTCCCAAACTCCCAAAACACAGCCACACAAAGGTTCCCCTTGTCGCTCCCAAACTCTCAAAACACAGCCACACAAAGGTTCCCCTTGTCGCTCCCAAACTCTTAAAACACAGCCACACAAAGGTTCCCCTTGTCGCTCCCAAGCTCCCAAAACACAGCCACACAAAGGTTCCCCTTGTCGCTCCCAAACTCCCAAAACACAGCCACACAAACGTTCCCCTTGTCGCTCACAAACTCCCAAAACACAGCCACACAAACGTTCCCCTTGTCGCTCCCAAAATCCCCAAACACAGCCACACAAACGTTCCACTTGTCGCTCCCAAACTCCCAAAACAAAAGCCACACAAAGGTCCGCTTGTCGCTCCCAAACTCCCAAACCACAGCCACACAAAGGTTCCCCTTGTCGCTCCCAAACTCCCAAAACACAGCCACACAAAGGTTCCCCTTGTCGCTCCCAAACTCCCAAAACACAGCCACACAAACGTTCCCCTTGTCGCTCCCAAACTCCCAAAACACAGCCACACAAAGGTTCCCTTGTCGCTCCGAAACTCCTAGAACACAGCCACACATAGGTTCCCCTTGTCGCTCCCAAACTCCCAAAACACAGCCACACAAACGTTCCCCTTGTCGCTTCCAAACTCCCAAAACACAGCCACACAAACGTTCCCCTTGTCGCTCCCAAACTCCCAAAACACAGCCACACAAAGGTTCCCCTTGTCGCTCCCAAACTCCTAAAACACAGCCACACAAAGGTTCCCCTTGTCGCTCCCAAACTCCCAAAACACGCCACACTAACGTTCCCCTTGTCGCTCCCAAACTCCCAAAACACAGCCACACAAAGGTTCCCATTGTCGCTCCCAAACTCCCAAAACACAGCCATACAAAAGTTCCCCTTTTCGCTCCCAAACTCCCAAAACACAGCCACACAAACGTTCCCCTTGTCGCTCCCAAACTCCCAAAACACAGCCACACAAACGTTCCCCTTGTCGCTCCCAAACTCCCAAAACACAGCCACACAAACGTTCCCCTTGTCGCTCCCAAACTCTCAAAACACAGCCACACAAAGGTTCCCCTTGTCGCTCCCAAACTCTCAAAACACAGCCACACAAAGGTTCCCCTTGTCGCTCCCAAACTCCCCAAAACACAGCCACACAAAGGTTCCCCTTGTCGCTCCCAAGCTCCCAAAACACAGCCACACAAAGGTTCCCCTTGTCGCTCCCAAACTCCCAAACCACAGCCACACAAAGGTTCCCCTTGTCGCTCCCAAACTCCCAAAACACAGCCACACAAAGTTCCCCTGTCGCTCCCCAAACTCCCAAAACACAGCCACACAAAGGTTCCCCTTGTCGCTCCCAAACTCCCAAAACACTGCCACACAAAAGTTCCCCTTGTCGCTCCCAAACTCCCAAAACACAGCCACACAAAGGTTCCCCTTGTCGCTCCTAAACTCCCAAAACACAGCCATACAAAGGTTCCCCTTGTCGCTCCAAACTTCCAAAACACAGCTACACAAAGGTTCCCCTTGTCGCTCCCAAACTCCCAAAACACAGCCACACAAACGTTCCCCTTGTCGCTCCCAAACTCCCAAAACACAGCCACACAAACGTTCCCCTTGTCGCTCCCAAACTCCCAAAACACAGCCACACAAACGTTCCCCTTGTCGCTCCCAAACTCCCAAAACACAGCCACACAAAGGTTCCCTTGTCGCTCCCAAACTCCCAAAACACATCCACACAAAGGTTCCCTTGTCGCTCCCAAACTCCCAAAACACAGCCACACAAACGTTCCCCTTGTCGCTCCCAAACTCCCAAAACACAGCCACACAAACGTTCCCCTTGTCGCTCCCAAACTCCCAAAACACAGCCACACAAACGTTCCCCTTGTCGCTCCCAAACTCCTAAAACACAGCCACACAAACGTTCCCCTTGTCGCAGCCTCGGCATGACAGTCCAAAAAGAACACTCCCAAATACCAGGGCTTTAGAAAAGAAAACCCGCCAGAGAGACCGCTGCACTGTTTACCAGCCATATTAGAGGAGTTCTGTGGGGCCTGTTCTGATATGACCCGACCTAGGCAGGCTATCACTCTATCGTTGACGACGATAGTTGCTTAGATGCGCAACAACGGGGGCCGCCTCTTTCAGCCAGCGACTATATCGCAACTGTCCCCACCAACTTGCCCATCCTTTCTTCATGTTATCATAACCTCACTGTATCTGTCCATGCTTGTCCGTGCGCATAAAGGCGCGTGCCTGTTGTCTGTGTGTAGGGGTGGAGGTGTGTGTTGTGGGGGGGGGGGTGGGGGGGGGGGGGGGGGGGGGGGGGGGGGGGGGGGGGGGGTGGGAGAACAGGAAAGGTGGAGAAGGAGGCGAGGTGTTCGAGTGCGCTCTCGAGCGCGTGTTACACACTCTGTCTGTCTGTCTGTCTGTCTGTCTCCTCTCTCTCTCTCTCTCTCTCTCTCTCTCTCTCTCTCTCTCTCTCTCTCTCTCTCTCTGTTTTGTGTTGTGTGTGTGTTGTGTGTGTGTGTGTACGTGAGTGCGCGCGCGCGCGCGCGCGTGTGTGTGTGCGTTTGTAAAAATGTGTGTGTGTGTGTGTGTGTGTGTGTGTGTTGTGTGTGTGTGTGTGTGGTGTGTGTGTGTGTGTGTGTGTGCGTGCGTGTGTGTGCGCGCGCGCGCGCGTGTGTGTAAATGTGTGTGTGTGTGTGTGTGTGTGTGTGTGTGTGTGTGTGTGTGTGTGTGTGTGTGTGTGTGTACGCGCGCGCGCGACTGTGTGTGTGCCTGTGTGCGTGCGTGCATGCGTGCGTGTGTGTGTGTATGTGTGTGTATGTGTGCGTGCATGCGTGCATGTTCATGTGTGTGCTCGCCCGTGTGTGTTGTGGGTGGGGTGGGGGGGGGGGTGAATGTGGCAGGACGGGAACGGGGTGGAGGTGGAGGAGCGGGACGGGTGGGAGTTAAGGGTGGGTATGACGTCAGCGTATGACGGAGTGCCTGACCTTCTTTAGCGTCTTACTAGTGCTGTTGTGTCGGTGTTGCATATGATGTCTGTCCGTTACCTTATCTTTCAGGAGATTTCCGTATCTGTTATCCTTTTTCATATACAATTGTTTCATATCCTTTCGTCTCTTTCCTAGTGTGACATTTGTAAGCATTTAAGGCTCTGTCCAGATTAAGTGCAGATAAGTGCACATGATGATGATGATAATGATGATGACGCACATGATGATGATGATCATGATGATGACGGTGAAGTTACCGGCGACTTTTGACACAACTTCAGCCCTGGCGTGGAGTGACAGTTTTATCAACAATTGCTATTCGGCTTTCATGCCGAGGGGGACAATTAAAAACGCTGTGACAAATTACACATAGAATGGAAAATCCACAAAACATGTTAAAGACAATTGCAATGTGCTTACCCCGCATTCACATTCTATCTGCTCTCCACAAAACATGTTAAAGACAAATTGCAATGTGCTTACCCCGCATTCACATTCTATCTGCTCTCCAAATGATGCAGCGTAATCGGCAGTCGCCCCGAGAGACAGACAGACAGACAGAGAGAGAGAGAGAGAGAGAGAGAGAGAGAGAGAGAGAGAGAGAGACAGAGACAGAGACAGACATACAGACAGACAGACAGACAGCGTGCGCGCGCGCGTATCTGTGGTGTGTGTGTGTGTGTGTGTGTGTGTGTGTGTGTGTGTGTGTGTGTTGTGTGTGTGTGTGTGTGTGTGTGTGTGTGTGAAACTGGTTTCTTGCAATGAACACTCAAAGGCATCACTACAGCTGCTACGGAATTAATTACTGTGAAATTTACTCCCCATCCCTAATATAATCTACATCCTTTTACCTTTCTTTTCTCCCTCCCATCCACCATCTCTCTCTCTCTCTCTCTTCTCCTCTCTCTCCTCTCTCTCTCCCTCTCTCTCTCACTCTCTCTCCTCTCTTCCTGTCTGTCTGTCTGTATGTGTGTGTGTGTGTGTGTGTGTGTGAGAGAGAGAGAGAGAGAGAGAGAGAGAGAGAGAGAGAGAGAGCGGAGTGTGTTTCCTATGTTAGTATGAGCGCGCTCTGTGTGTGGTTTTAATTGCTATCACCACGATACATGCTGATAAGCTCTGCGCCTTCAGAGCGTGAGAACAAACAGCAGGTGACGAACACTTGCGCTCGGTTCTTTGGGGTTCCACTTCCTCCGTAACCCCACATGCGTGTGTGGCATTGTTAAGTGCAAGGGGAATTAATTAACGCAGAGCAACGCACTCCCTTTCGGGTATTATACATTGAACAAGAAGTGCATTGTGCAAATTCCTATCTTCCGCGTGTGCATTATGCTACTATACAGCACCGAGGATGCTGGACACATTGGCAAATGTACGAAGATTTAAGCACAAAAGTACTTACAGTCATAACTCAATGAACGTGTATGGCGCAACAGGAAATGCTTTTCATGTTGTCCATACTGGAATGGTATCGCCTGGTGCATAAACTCTCTCTCTCTCTCTCTCTCTCTCTCTCTCTCTCTCTCTGTATTGCTCTCTCTTTACCACGTAAAGAGGTTGTAACCTTTTGTCTGCAAAATGTAGAATGGTATTATCGTTATGTTTGATATGTCGGTTTCTTCTTTATACACCGTTTGTTTGGATTTTGTTCTTTTTTCTTTATACACCGTTTGTTTGGATTTTGTTCTTTTTTCTTTATACACCATTTGTTTGGATTTTGTTCTTTTTTCTTTATACACCATTTGTTTGGATTTTGTTTTTTTCTTTTATTTTCCATCATGTTGTACTACAATGAACTTATTTGAATTTTGTTAATGAAAAAAAAAGAGACTTTGAAAAAAAAAAAATCTAAAACAGACATCCAAGTAGACAGAAGGCAGAATCAAAAGGCAGCTTGCTCGTTGAATACACTGCAATGGTGCAGTGTCCAAAACGGTGTTACACTGCTGTGTCCGACAAGAAGGGGGGGGGGGGAGTTCTAAACGGTGTTACACTGCTGTGTCCGACAAGAAGGGGGGTTCACTATCTGGTCAATGCCTCCAGAATAAAAAAAAAGGTGGCATCTTGGCCTGCAGGAACAACACCACTGGAGAAGATTTACGGACTATTGGAAGTCTGCGACGGCATGGGTCTTCATCAGGACCACCAAGGTATCAAAGCGTTCAACGAAGAAGACATAGAAAGTAGCAGGACGTGCACAAGTTTCGTGTGCTGACTTTTACTGAGTGCATCTAAAACCAAAATGCAACTACTGGGTGTAATGCGTTTCTGGCAGTTGGTTTCCATTTTCGTTCATTTCATTTTTGATCATCGCCAGATGATGTCGTTTTCTCTTTACTTAATTAAAAATCCGACAGAACAAAAATGTTTCTTTAATTGTGCATGAAGAGTTGTTGCAGATTTACATACAATCACCATTGATATTCCTTAAGCGTTTTGCTATTCAACGTTATCAGAAACGGTCAGTGAGTACCTATTGTGTGCTGTAGTTAGTTTCCCCTCTGGACACATGTTTGACCAAAAGAATAGGCCATAGTTTTGTACGTTGTGCAATGGAAGTGGATCATAGGCTAACTAAGGATGAGGGACTGACAGGACGGAAAGTTTGACAAGGTCTGTCTTCTATAAGGTTGACAAGGTCTGTCTTCTATAAGGTTGACAAGGTCTGTCTTCTTTAAGTTTGACAAGGTCTGTCTTCTATAAGGTTGACAAGGTCTGTCTTCTTTAAGTTTGACAAGGTCTGTCATCTGTAAGTTTGACAAGGCCTGTCTTCTATAAGGTTGACAAGATCTGTCTTCTATAAGGTTGACAAGGTCTGTCTTCTATAAGTTTGACAAGGTCTGTCTTCTGTAAGTTTGACAAGGTCTATCTTCTATAAGGTTGACAAGATCTGTCTTCTGTAAGTTTGACAAGGTCTGTTTTCTATAAGTTTGACAAGGTCTGTTTTCTGTAAGTTTGACAAGGTCTGTTTTCTATAAGGTTGACAAGGTCTGTCTTCTATAAGGTTGACAAGGTCTGTTTTCTCTAAGTTTGTTTGGTTGTTTGCTCTTACCTCCCGTTGTTCGTTTTGCATTTTCAAAAGCATTTTTCTCCCTAAAACAGGAAGTTAAACTTGCTGATGTTACCCCCCTTGAAAGCAGACCTTTCTGATCGGTCCTGACAGCAGACCTTTCTGATCGGTCCTGACAGCAGGCCTTTTTGATCGGTGCTGACAGCAGACCTTTCTGATCGGTGCTGACAGCTTGATGTCAGTTCTGACAGCAGGCCTTTCTGATAGGTGCTGAAAGCAGACCTTTCTGATCGGTGCTGACAGCTTGATGTCAGTTCTGACAGCAGACCTTTCTGATCGGTGCTGGCAGCTTGATGTCAGTTCTGACAGCAGACCTTTCTGATCGGTGCTGACAGCTTGATGTCAGTTCTGACAGCAGACCTTTCTGATCGGTGCTGACAGCAGGCCTTTCTGATCGGTCCTGACAGCAGACCTTTCTGATCGGTCCTGACAGCAGACCTTTCTGATCGGTGCTGACAGCAGACCTTTCTGATCGGTTCTGACAGCAGACCTTTCTGATCGGTGCTGACAGCAGATCTTTCTGATCGGTTCTGACAGCAGACCTTTCTGATCGGTTCTGACAGCTTGATGTCAGTTCTGACAGCAGACCTTTCTGATCGGTGCTGACAGCTTGATGTCAGTTCTGACAGCAGGCCTTTCTGATCGGTGCTGACAGCTTGATGTCCAGTTCTGACAGCAGACCTTCTGATCGGTGCTGACAGCTTGATGTCAGTTCTGACAGCAGGCCTTTCTGATCGGTGCTGACAGCAAGCCTTTCTGATCGGTTCTGACAGCAGGCCTTTCTGATCGGTGCTGACAGCTTGATGTCCGTTCTGACAGCAGGCCTTTCTGATCGGTGCTGACAGCAGATCTTCTGATCGGTTCTGACAGCAGGCCTTTCTGATCGCTGCTGACAGCTTGATGTCAGTTCTGACAGCAGGCCTTTCTGATCGGTCCTGACAGCAGGCCTTTCTGATCGATGCTGACAGCTTGATGTCAGTTCTGACAGCAGACCTTTCTGATCGGTGATGACAGCAGGCCTTTCTGATCGGTGCTGACAGCTTGATGTCAGTTCTGACAGCAGACCTTTCTGATCGGTGATGACAGGAGGCCTTTCTGATCGGTGCTGACAGCTTGATGTCAGTTCTGACAGCAGACCTTTCTGATCGGTGCTGACAGCAGGCCTTTCTATCGGTGTTGACAGCTTGATGTCAGTTCTGACAGCAGACCTTTCTGATCGGTCCTGACAGCAGGCCTTTCTGATCGGTGCTGACAGCTTGATGTCAGTTCTGACAGCAGGCCTTTCTGATCGGTGCTGACAGCAGGCCTTTCTGATCGGTGCTGACAGCTGGATGTCAGTTCTGACAGCAGGCCTTTCTGATCGGTGCTGACAGCTTGATGTCAGTTCTGACAGCAGACCTTTCTGATCGGTGCTGACAGTTTGATGTCAGTTCTGATAGCAGACCTTTCTGATCGGTGCTGACAGCTTGATGTCAGTTCTGACAGCAGACCTTTCTGATCGGTGCTGACAGCTTGATGTCAGTTCTGACAGCAGGCCTTTCTGATCGGTCCTGACAGCAGACCTTTCTGATCGGTCCTGACAGCAGACCTTTCTGATCGGTCCTGACAGCAGACCTTTCTGATCGGTCCTGACAGCTTGATGTCAGTTCTGACAGCAGACCTTTCTGATCGGTTCTGACAGCTTGATGTCAGTTCTGACAGCAGACCTTTCTGATCGGTTCTGACAGCTTGATGTCAGTTCTGACAGCAGACCTTTCTGATCGGTCCTGAGAGTTGGATGTCAGTTCTGACAGCAGGCCTTTCTGATCGGTTCTGACAGCAGACCTTTCTGGTCGGTTCTGACAGTTGGATGTCAGTTCTCTGTCGGTCGGCAGATAGAGGAAGGTATCGGCGAGGGTAATTTCATCAACACACACGCGCACGCACACACACACACACACACACACACACACACACACACACACACACACACACACCACACACACACACACACACACACACACACACATTCAATAGGCAAAAATCGATCTATCTTAGTTGCCAAAATGATAGCTATAACTATTGGCTTTGACATATTTAATTGATTTACCGCAATCAATCTTGCAAGTATTGCTATGTGTCGACTCAATGTCAGTACTACAATCTATCAAGTTTTTCAGTTCTAATTCTGAAAACTTTATTTTAAAGGAAATATGTTATTTAATTCATATTTTGATGTGCAAAGGGACCGATTTAACTTTTTTCTGGGTTCCTTCACACAGTGGAATTTTGGGCAATGAATTCGCTGACAGATCTGCCAAAAAGGGAGCTAAAACTGAAATGAGTGCACAGTCACTTTCTGTCCCCTTGACTTTAAAAGAGTGTCATCAAGTTTTAAAACAAGTAGCTTCGGACTTTTTTTAGAAACAACCAGAACATCCCTTATTTGCGGGTTAATGCTAGAAATAGCCATGTTCTCAGCTTTGATCAGGTTGAAGGCATTGAACACCTGCAGGTTCGTGTTATGTATCAGTACAGAAACTTTGTTTCAGTATTTTATAGACTGAAACTCGACGCATTCAGAACGAAATATAGTGCAGGAACAAAATGCATAATGTGGTAAGGCAAACGTGTCGAGAGCCCACGTTTTATTTGATTGTGTGACTCTTAAGGCATACTTACCATGTTATTAGGCATGACAGTGACTGATGTTTTGTCTGATATTGATTTTGCTTTCAAAATTACCTTTGTTTAATATGTAGTCCTGTTAGATATTTACTATAATGTTATATGTAGTAATTATTCCATATTTTGCGTGCACTTCCACACACCTATGCGACGCACACATACTCTTACACACACATACACACACACGCACACACACTCTCTCTCTCTCTCTCCTCTCTCTCTCTCCTCTCTCTCTCTCCTCTCTCTCTCTCTCTCTCTAATATCACACAATTTTGTGAAAAGACGTAAAATGCAAGTACTACTACTACTACAGAGAGAGAGAGAGAAGAGAGAGAGAGAGAGAGAGAGAGAGAGAGAGAGAGAGAGAGAGAGAGAGAGAGAGAGAGAGAGAGACAGACAGACAGGTCATACGTTTCTGTTTCAATATTCATTTTGAATCAAATAAGCTTGCGTGACTTTTACAGCAATAATTATCTTCTTCTCTTCTTCTTCTTTTCTTCTTCTTCTTCTTCTTCTTCTTCTTCTTCTCTCCTCCTCCTCCTCCTCCTTCCTTCCTCCGTCTTCTTCTTCTTCTTCTTCTTCTTCTTCTTCTTCTCCTCCTCCTCCTCCTCCTCCCCTCTTCCTCTTCTTCTCCTCCTTCTTCTTCTCTCCTTCCTCTTTCTCCTATGCTCCTCTCCCTCTCTTCTTCTTCTTCTTCTTCTCTTCTCTTCTTCTTTCTTCTTCTTCTTCTTCTTCTTCTTCTTCTTCTTCTTCTTCTTCTTCTTCTTCTTCTTCTTCTTCTCTTCTTCTTCCTCCTCCTCCTCCTCCTCCTCCTTTCCTCACACCTGTATCTATTTGTTATTGTCTTTCAAACGTTTCCATATGATACCCAACTCTTCACAATTCCCACAGGTGGAAGAACAGGTGGTTGGGAGGAGGTGGAGATGGATTGATGTAAACATGCTGCTGACGCTTCCTCCTCCCTGACCCCCCCCCCCCCCCCCCCCTCCCCCTTCCCTCATCCACCAACGGCATCCCATCACGTTCTTGGCGTGCCTGGAAACACAACTTTCTGGTGCCAGACAGCAGCCCTCGAGGGAAGGGGGTGGAGGAGGAGAGAAGCGGGGGGGGGGGGGGGGGAGGGAGGGAAGATGCTGCTCCTACCTGTGTGTCTACTGATTCTGTGGCGTTTGAATTGCAGTTTGCTCACCTTTCCTGAACCTTTCACCTGTCTGCAACAGTGCCAGAACAGGAAGAAGGGTGGAGGGGGAGGAGTGGAGAGTATGGGAGATCTTTAGCCTCAAACGTGTATGCAGGACGAAAA
>CM031606.1:6729499-6751999 GCA_018398815.1 Conus ventricosus
TATTGTATTGTATTGTATTGCGTTAAAGAGTAATGCTTTACCTTGCGCTTTGTCTCGTAGTGTAGTGTAGTGTAGTGTAGTGTAGTGTAGTGTAGTGTAGTGTAGTGTAGTGTAGTGTAGTGTAGTGTAGTGTCGTGTCGTGTCGTGTCGTGTCGTGTCGTGTCGTGTCGTGTCACGTTGAGTCGTGTAGTGTAGTGTAGTGTAGTGTAGTGTAGTGTAGTGTAGTGTAGTGTAGTGTAGTGTAGTGTAGTGTAGTGTCGTGTCGTGTCGTGTCGTGTCGTGTCGTGTCGTGTCACGTTGAGTCGTGTCGTGTCGTGTCGTGTCGTATCGTGTCGTGTCACGTTGAGTCGTGTCGTGTCGTGTCGTGTCACGTTGAGTCGTGTCCTGTCGTATCGTGTCGTGTCACATTGAGTCGTGTCGTGTCGTGTCGTGTCGTGTCGTGTCGTGTCACGTTGAGTCGTGTCGTGTCGTATCGTGTCACGTTGAGTCGTGTCGTGTCGTATCGTGTCGTGTCACGTTGAGTCGTGTCGTGTCGTGTCGTATCGTATCGTGTCGTGTCGTGTCACGTTGAGTCGTGTAGTGTAGTGTAGTGTAGTGTAGTGTAGTGTAGTGTCGTGTAGTGTAGTGTCGTGTCGTGTCGTGTCGTGTCGTGTCGTGTCACGTTGAGTCGTGTCGTGTCGTGTCGTATCGTGTCGTGTCACGTTGAGTCGTGTCGTGTCGTGTCGTGTCACGTTGAGTCGTGTCGTGTCGTATCGTGTCACGTTGAGTCGTGTCCTGTCGTATCGTGTCGTGTCACGTTGAGTCATGTCGTGTCGTGTCGTGTCGTGTCGTGTCCCGTTGAGTCGTGTCGTGTCGTATCGTGTCACGTTGAGTCGTGTCGTGTCGTATCATGTCGTGTCACGTTGAGTCGTGTCGTGTCGTGTCGTATCGTATCGTGTCGTGTCGTGTCATGTTGAGTCGTGTAGTGTAGTGTAGTGTAGTGTAGTGTAGTGTCGTGTAGTGTAGTGTCGTGTCGTGTCGTGTCGTGTCGTGTCGTGTCACGTTGAGTCGTGTCGTGTCGTGTCGTATCGTGTCGTGTCACGTTGAGTCATGTCGTGTCGTGTCGTGTCGTGTCGTGTCGTGTCGTGTCACGTTGAGTCGTGTCGTGTCGTATCGTGTCACGTTGAGTCATGTCGTGTCGTATCGTGTCGTGTCACGTTGAGTCGTGTCGTGTCGTGTCGTGTCGTGTCACGTTGAGTCGTGTCGTGTCGTATCATGTCACGTTGAGTCGTGTCGTGTCATATCGTGTCGTGTCACGTTGAGTCGTGTCGTGTCGTGTCGTCTCGTATCGCATCGTGTCGTGTCACGTTGAGTCGTGTAGTGTAGTGTAGTGTAGTGTAGTGTAGTGTAGTGTAGTGTAGTGTAGTGTCGAGTAGTGTAGTGTCGTGTTCTGTCATGTCGTGTTCTGTCATGTCGTGTTCTGTCGTGTCGTGTAGTGTCGGGTCGTGTATGTAGTGTGGTGTAGTGTAGTGTAGTGTAGTGTAGTGTAGTGTAGTGTAGTGTAGTGTAGTGTAGTGTAGTGTAGTGTAGTGTATTATGCTGTATTGTGTTGTACTGTTCTGTACTGTTGTATGATGTCATGCAGTGTCGTGCAGTGTCGTTTACTGAGTTTCTTGCATAGCATTCTGTTGTCCTTTACTGCACAACATTGCATTGGAATGTATTATACTGTGTTGAATGGCATTCCCTTGCATTCTGTTGTTCTGTAGTGTACTGTATTCCACTTGTGATGGGCTAGATGTGTATTGTGTCGTAATGTATTGCATGGTGTTGTACATAATTCCTCGTCACAAGATCGAGTGGTGTGTGTGTGTGTGTGTGTGTGTGTGTGTGTGTGTGTGTGTGTGGTGTGTGTGTGTGTGTGTGTGTGTGTTGTGTGTGGTGTGTGTGTGTGTGTGTGTATGGTGTGGTGTGTGTGTGTGTGTTGTGTGTGTGTGTGTTGTGTGTGTGTGTGTGTGTGTGTGTGTGTGTGTGTCTGTGTTCTGTGTGTCTGTTGTGTTGTGTTGTGGTGTGTGTGTGTGTGTGTGTGTGTGTGTGTGTGTGTGTGTGTGTGTGTGTGTGTGTGTGTGTGTGTGTCGTGTTGTCTGTCTGTCTGTCGTTGTCGTGTGTGTGTGTGTGTGTGTGTGTGTGTGTGTGTGTGTGTGTGTGTGTGTGTGTGTGTGTGTGTGTCTGTCTGTCTGTCTGTCTGTCTGTCGTGTTGTGTGTGTGTGTGTGTGTTCGTTCGTTCGTTCGTTCTTCAATTTAACGTCTATTCACATAAAGTGATTTTAGACAGAGTTAGGGAAATAGCGTGTGTGTGTGCATGTGTGTGTGTGTGTGTGTGTGTGTGTGTGTGTGTGTGTGTGTGTGTGTGTGTGTGTGTGTGTGTGTGTGTGTGTGTGTGGTGTGTGTGTGTGTGTGTGTGTGAGTGAGTGAGTGAGTGTGTGTGTGTGTGTGTGTGTGTGTGTGTGTGTGTGTGTGTGTGTGTGTGTGTGTGTGTGTGTGTGTGTGTGTGCGTCTGTGTGTGTGTTGATGGACCGATAAGAGATTTGTTACGAGCCGTTAGCTATATATAGTGATTCATACTAAAATTCTTTACAATTAACATTAGCCCAAAGCAAGTATTAAAACATAAAGAAGTAAAGGATATCTGGTATAACCAAAATGTTAAGCGCTCATATCTGTAGGAACACTTGTTACAAAAAAGAGCCCATTGGACTAATCATCAAGGAATTAACAAAAGAAACAAGACCTGGTAAGTTCTGGAAAATACACGTGCCATCAAGTCGCAGGCAGTCAGGATTTTCCTTTTTGAAATATGCGCAGTAGAAAAGAAGATGCTGGGTTGTGAAACTTTCAACTGCTCCGCAGATGCAATTTAAATTTTTGCGAAATTTTGTACGGAAAGCGTTTAGCTTAAGCCTGTAAAACAGGGATTCAAGTTTTCGGTTACTTTTTTCAAGTACGTTTGCGTTGGCCAATTGATAGGTAATCTTTCCAATTTTAACCGCATTGCTAGAAGAAAAAGTAGCTGTGTGTGTGTGTGTGTGTGTGTGTGTGTGTGTGTGTGTGTGTGTGTGTGTGTGTGTGCATGTGTTTGTGTGTGTGTGTGTGTGTGTGTGTGTGTGTGTGTGTGTGTGTGTGTGTGTGTGCATGTGTTTGTGTGTGTGTGTGTGTGTGTGTGTGTGTGTGTGTGTCTGTCTGTCTGTCTGTCTGTCTGTTGTGTTGAGTGTGTGTGTGTGTGTGTGTGTGTGTGTGTGTGTGTGTGTGTGTGTGTGTGTGTGTGTGTGTCTGTCTGTCTGTCTGTTGTGTTGTGTTGTGTTGTGTGTGTGTGTGTGTGTGTGTGTGTGTGTGTGTGTGTGTGTGTGTGTGTGTGTGTTGGGGGAAGGACACTACAAGAAGTGCTGCTTTCATCGTGATACACCATATAGTACCAAAAACAATGAACAAGATTAAAAAAAAAAAAACATGAAATAGGTTGCAAAAGAAAACGTGCTCAGACCACAAATCAAAGCATCTTATAGTCAGAGAGAACAATACACAAACAATACAAGGAAAGAAACTAGAAAAGAAAAGCCATTGACTGGTTCGAAAAAACAAACAACGTCTGTCAGGTATACAGGCAGCATCACTGGAAACACAACGCGTGCTGGGTGGGTAGTGATGGTGACCTGTTATCATACAACTCACGTGGCACATAGCCTCTTGTTCTATTCTAAGAAATTCACCCAAGCTAAATCAGTCCCAGGATTCCTTATTTTAGCAACACGCCGACTTCAGCGGTCACACCAGTTTGGAGATCGATGACGAACACCGGGGGTGGGATGACGTCAGAAATCGGATGAACCTCGCGTGCCGTCGACGGTTATATGTATGGAAGCTGACTCGAGTCAAAAGTCTGTAACAATAAATCGTGTTCTTCCAGAAACCAGTCACTTTCTGCCAGATTATAGTGATCATTGCTGTTTTGAGGGAGTTTATCGCTCATGGAAATTCGGTTTTTGCCTCAAAAGCCCGATATGGCGGTCAAATTGGATCATCATGAAAATAATATTAATTCCATTTCTCGAAACTTATTAGAGCTACGGAAATGTCATATCACCAAGTACAGTGGCCACAAAACCACATGATCCCCTTTTGAAACGGATATTTTTGTGAATAAGGTAAGCCATCGATCGCATAACACACACACACACGCACGCACGCACGCACGCACGCACGCACGCACGCACGCACGCACACACACACACACACACACACACACACACACACACACACAATCATATCCTTCCACAGCTATAACTCCCAGTTATGGAATTCTAACACAAACGTAGTCGTACATGACGAGTCCTCATTTATATATTCAATTATGACTATTAAAAACACTAGCTTTTTTAATTATTATTATTCACCGCTGGAAAGCTGGACTTACGTGCATACGCACTTATATCATTTATTTTCTTTTAGCAGATGGTACACTTTTAAGAGAGTTACATGGAAAGGCGAGGAATACTGTAAGCCAGAAAGAACTGCCATCATTTACTGTTTTCAACTCTAACGGCGTACCAAGGTCATATATTTGTTTCTTACTCGTAAATCAGTTTGTGACGTCTCGTTGACTTCAAAGCCCTTGACAATAATTGTTTTCACGTGAACATGACTCTTATGCCATGATTACAACCAATTCCAGGGAATGACAATTATTGTCTTTCCATCAAAACTTTACCCGTCACTGTATATTCTTCGTAAGTGATAAGTACTGTTTTGGTGGCGAAAATTTCCCCGAAGATGGAGTATGGCTGCCTTAATGGCGGGATAAAACAAAAACGGTCATGCACACAAAACTCCACTCCCTTTGTTGGGTAGATGGGATTAATACTCGCCTGTCCATACAGGGAGTGTTTCGCAGGCGTATCAGCCTGCGTACACAGAAGAAGAAGAAGAAGATGGCGAAATTAGTTGTTTTTTGTGTTGTTCGTTTGCTGCTTATGTTTGGTGGTTTTTTTTTGTTGGTTTTTTTGTAAGCTAAGAAGCTGACTAGCTACCGTGGTGGTGCTTGAATGCTGACTGTGGTAAGCATGGTAAAGCAAGGTGCTTGAAAGGAAACAGGGTAATCTGAGGGTGAAGCAGCATATGTCGCAATGCTCTGTTAAATCCAGGTCGTCTGACAAGCCTTAGATCAATGAAAGTAATGACGTCAGCTGCACTTTTTCTCATCTTTTCACTTTCATTTTAATCAGCAACCGAATCAGACGTTTTTCCCCGACCACGATGACAAAATCGAAAAGGAAAATGGTAAGTGTATGTTCATGAACACTTCTGTTTCCTTTGCTTATTTGTTTAGTCTTTTAAAGTTCTACTGAAATCATAGCCCCCCCTACCCCCCCCCCCCCCCCCTCTCTCTCTCTCTCTCTCTCTCTCTGAATTGGTCCGCTGGGACTCTGAAAACCTATTGTCACGCGACAATAAATTTTCAGACGTTTTCCAAACATTACTACACATTTAGTGGCTGTTTCGTTTAGTTATGCATATCAAACGATAAAATCCCCCCATCTCGTGTTCCCCCCTCCACCACCCCTCTAGCAAAACAGCACAGGTTTCAGCGAATGTGCCACCGACCGGTTCACCTCATGCAAAAAGTGAGTAAATCTTTGAGACCCTGAAGCCAGGTGTGAGGTTTCGGCTTCTTTCAAAACTTTTATACCGCGCCACTGTGGAAGAATGAGCGACGTTCTTAATCCATCTCACATGAAACTTTTACAATGCGCAGAATTTGAAGTGGGCCTTTGCGGTTCTTGTCTGCTTAATGACCTTTTTGCTTCAGTGAGGCAAAGTCATGTGACTGCTGGTAGGGCCGTGATGTTGGTGTCACTTTTCATCATATGAAGATACGGCGGGGGGGGGGGGGGGGGGGGGGGGGCGTATCATATGGAGGTACAGTGATGGGTTTTTTTTATCTTGTGGAGGTACGGCAGTGCTATTTTTTATCTGTGGAGGTACGTCATTGGTGTTTTAATCATATGGAGGTGCCACAATGTGTTTTAAAATAATAATGTGGAGGTAGTAAGGTGTTGCATGACTTTGCCTCAGTGGAGGGTGAGATGATGACATGTTATCATGTGGAATATATGGTGATGGTTTTAGAATTATAGTGATAGTACTTTATCATGTGCAAGATACGGTGATGGTTTTAGAATTATAGTGATAGTACTTTATCATGTGGAGGTACACTGATCATATTTCATCATCTTGAGGTATGGAAGTAGTGTTTTAATTATGTGGAGGTGTTGTTCGTTGCTCGGTCAACATGTGGAGGTACACTGATCATATTTCATCATCTTGAGGTATGGAAGTAGTGTTTTAATTATGTGGAGGTGTTGTTCGTTGCTCGGTCAAATGGTGCGCAGTGTACCGCCCGCCACTGCACCCGCCATTGCGCCCACGGTTTTGGGCGTGATTTCGCCCACTGTTAGTCCCCGAGCACTCAAAAAGCTGGAATAGGGAATTACCAAAAATGACGCTGTAATACATTAGCCTGTTTCTTACGCCAGAGAGAAAGGTGTCTTCTTTCCGTGTAGCCATTGTATTTCAACAATGAGAGGAATTAACTCACAGAGAGAGAGAGAGAGAGAGAGAGAGAGAGAGAGAGAGAGAGAGAGAGAGAGAGAGAGAGACAGAGACAGAGACAGAGAGACAGACAGAGAAAGAGAGAGAGGGAGGGAGGGGGAGAAGAGAGATGCATACACAATATGCTGCTGTTTATAAGAGGGAAGGGGGGGGGGCAAAACCCTTTGCCTCAAAGTTTGTTTTCAGTGTTACTTACTTTTGTTTGTTTTGATACGTTCGTCACTTCCCTTTCCAACTCTTTCAGCGCACGGAGAGCGGGCGGAACTGCAGGCGCAAAACTGCGCGCGCACGTCAGTATTTTGACCAATCGACGAAGAGATAAATACGCGATTGCAGGAGCAGTTATGCCTTCGTATTGCAGGAAGATGGTCTGCACACACAAAATGAATGCGCCAAGACCTTGCTTAGGGAGCTGAGTATTTAGAGGCTGGCACAATTAGATTGTTTTGTTGTGTATGAAGTCGATTCTGCTTGTGTTCTTTCTGTGCCCATCAAGGGACAAGCCAGGTGGTTCCAAGCAGACACATTAGAATGAATGGAATGGGACTATTCGGAGAAGACCACCTTGCAATAAGATAGGGTCACGTGTGAGTGCGAAGGTCTGGAATGTGACGTTAGCTAAGGGGTAGGTCATGTATTTCAAGACTTTGAATGTTGTCATCAGTAGCCCCCCCCCCCTCCCCACCCTCCCCCCCCCCCCCCCCCCCCCCCCCCCTAAAAAATAGTGAATAGATTGATGGGGGCTGGTGTTGTTGTTCATTTGATCTGTTTTCAGTGTAACATCGAACTCGGGCTCACACTTATGCTACGCCTCAAACGCTAACATGGATTATCTATTGATCTGGTGCAAACACCTGATTGTGGCGTGTGACTATATGGGCTTTGGGCGTTCAGTAAAGACAGGAAGCAGTCAGCACGCAGATCCTACGGAAGACGTGCGGCTGGATAGGACATCACCCTCGCTAAGCCTCCTTCAGCTTCACAATGAACGGGTGTCTTTTCCCATGCATTCAAATAATACAAGTCCGACACCTGCCGCTGTAGCCGTTATAGTTGCAGCCGACGCTCTTAATCACATTCCTTCTCCGTGGGTTCCTGGGATGAAAAGAAGTGTGCGACGAGGAGAAGGA
Organism: Conus ventricosus; assembly: GCA_018398815.1. Classification (NCBI taxonomy): domain Eukaryota; kingdom Metazoa; phylum Mollusca; class Gastropoda; order Neogastropoda; family Conidae; genus Conus; species Conus ventricosus. Next base: position 6,737,275 of record CM031606.1, read on the forward strand.
GGGGGTGGTGGAGGGAGGTGGGAAGGAGGAATGGGGGGTGTCGGGTCGAGCTGGTGATGGTGGTGGTGGTGGTGGTGGTGGTGGTGGTGTGTGTGTGTGTGTGTGTGTGTGTGTGTGTGTGTGTGTGTGTGTGTGTGTGTGTGTGTGTGTGTGTTGTCTGTCTGTCTGTCTGTGTCCGTCCATTTGAAGGCGGCCGGATCTCCTCACGACAGCTGCCAACAGAGGAGCCTGGAGAGAAGCGGCGGCTGCCTCATCACGTCCCACACACCCCTCCCCCCTCCCCCACAACGACCCCAGCGGTCAGGGGAATGAATGAGTGAAGCGCGGGGAGGAGGGGGGGGGGGGGGCGCGGCTTGTTAGGCAACACATATGTTGACCACCAGAGACCATCACAGGTGTTGAAGAGGTTTTCCCCGACCTAGACCGGAACTGTGGAAGACAGGTGTACTGTGAGAAGAATGGAGGGGTCGTTAGCAGACCTGTCTGTACGTGTTAGTGCCTGGAACCAGAGAGACACAATCAACTCCTGATTGTCACCGGCGCCTTATGGCCGCTGACCCCTGTGAGAGTCATCTGCCGCCGCAGCAAAAAGGAGGAAAAAGTGCAAGCTCCGCTAAGAGAAGGTAATCTGTCCCTACAGCAAAGCAGCTGGAATTTGCTTGCGCAGCAGAAAGGGAAGAATCGGACACTACAGCAAAGGGGATGGAATCTGTCGCTGTGATGAGAGTTGGGGGTGGGTCGGTGTGTCCTCCAGGGACTGTTTTCTCTACTGGAGTTGTGTTAAAATTTCACTCCTCTCTCTCTCTCATACTAGTTATGGAAGGAGCAACTTTCCGGTACTAGTCATCGAAAGAAATTTCAGTTTTTCTCGGGACTGTTAAACTTCTCAAGGGTGGCTCAGGAATACTTTTCCTTAGGCCTGTGCACTTAAAAGTACTGGTAGCTCCGAGAGACAGAATTAGAGACAAGTTCCAACTTTCGAGACTGAATGATCAACAAAGAACTGACACAAGTTAAGTTCACTTTCAAACATAAACTTATCTGCTTATACAAGGGTGAAATATTCCAATCAATTTCACAAAGTCAGTTCAGGCTGAGTTCTGGTTCCCATTGTTTCCTCATTCAGAGAGGGAAAGTTCTGGAGGAGTTGGGTTGGAGTCCACTTGGAATATCAGAACTTACGTGATGTCGGAGAGGATAGATGATCTCTCTCTTGTTGCTGGTGACTGATCCACCTCTATGGAGGCCTGCTGCTCAGTTGCTGGCTGTGGTTTCTTCCACCACCAGGCATGTCCAGGGTAGATAGGGACCCAGGTTATAAAAGAAACAGAACCTGGTCTGGATTTAAGTAGCTGAAAGTCTGGCTTGTCAAGTTCCCCCACTTGCCCTCTGGCTTTCAGTAAATATGTGAGACCTCACGGGGTTGGAGCAGGAATACAAATACTAAACAATTTTTAGTCAATTACTCCTCAATTTTTCTTATGAATTAAATTGCAGTAAATTGGAAAATACTTGGCTCAAGTACAAAGCATTCCAACAATCACAAGTATTCATAAATCAACTTAACAGTTTTCATTTAGTACAGGCATACTGCTGTTCCGATCAGAATTTATCATTCAGTTATCATCTTAACAGATAGAATTGCATACTGGCAAAAGTCAGATTGTTCACAAAGAACGGTGGTCAGATTGTCTCTTAACCAAGCATGGTAATAGCTTTTTACCAAGTTGTGGCAAACAAACTATTACAACAGAATACTCATTCATCATCTTGATAGATGTCACCAAGTATTGGCATAAAGTTATACTATTAAACCACATGGCCTACACACAATCAATGGACAGTCTCAAAATTTAGAAACATAGTTTCAACTGACATTTCTTCTGGGTGATCAGTGAATCTTAGACAGGTTCAGAGTAGGTGAGATAAACGTTCACTCTCTTCCCCTACTAGGAGCCATGGTGACTGGATGTGGGTGACGCAGTTGTGTTGAACAGCGCTTTGCCATGTGTGAACGGAAACCGCTATGTACAAATCCATCATTGAAGTCCCCTCAAGAAAACAGGAAGACCCAACAAGGTCGAAATATCGCAGTATATATGCTCGTGTTTGCAAGCATCAACAAGCCGCCTGTATCTTGAAGATCACAACTGTTTTCCCTGTTGTCCTTAGGATAACGTTTTCCTGTAGGATCGTCATTCTCATTCCTTTTTTCCTTGGGATGATAGTTGTTATCCTTGTTTTCCTGAGGGAAGCAGGTATTATCGCGAGGGAAAAAAAACGGCGTTAACAGGCAAAACGACTATAACCACTTTTACATGACAGGCACATGCGCACTGGTATGAAATAACGAGGGAGTGCAGTTATCATCGTCTGCGTTTCACAGGAATTTTCAATGGGGTCACAACTGTTTTCCCATTTTCCTTGTTTTCACCAAGGATTGTAACTGTTTTCCCTGCCAAAATAAAGAAAACAGTTGTGATATGTAGTAATGATACCTGTTTAGACAGCTTTCCCTTGGGAAAAATAGGGAAAACACTAGTGACCTTAAGGGAAAACAGGGGAAACAACTTTTATCCTAAGGAAGACAGTTGTGGTCCACGGGTTTAACAGTTATGTATCCAATGTCGAGGAAGGAAAACAGCTGTTTTCCTGGTTGCAGGCTTATGAAGCTAGTATGCTGCCGTTCTGTCTGCCTCTCTCTGCCTGCCACGCGAAGCATCATCACCACCAGCATTCCAGTAAGCAAGGTTCTCTCTGAAAGTTCAGTGGGCGCCTTCCACAAAGTCAGGCAGTGTGACGGTGTTGTCACACAACCTTCGGCGCCGCGAAGGAAAGCGCTGTTGTTGGCTGTATGTTTACAGGCCAAGGGGGAAGGGGGGGGGGGGGGGGGGAGAAAGCGAGAGGTTGAAAAGTTCACCTCCGGCCTTTGACCTCTTTCTGGCGGAGGCTTCCTTGACACGAAGTCCCCCGAGGCGAAGTGAGGAGAGGCGGAGGGTTGGTGGGTGAACGGGGAGGGGAAAGGGAGTGGTAGATGCGGAGACGGAAGTGAGGTGGGGGGGGGGGGGGGGGGGGTCTGTCTGTCTGTGTCTAGGGACCTAACCTACTAGGCCTTGTCAGCAGCCAGCAAGAGCACTGACCCCGTTAACGGGACAAACCCGTTGTCAATCATGCTGTCGATTGTAATAAATAATGTACGCCTTGCAAATGAAATATTCACTCGCATACCTCCGTGTTTCTTTGACCGAAAACTACAGTGTCAGCTTTGACCTTCACCTTGATCTTCCTTTAACCTGCAACTGACCTCTGCCTCATGAGAAAAAGGGGAAAAATGTGTGATCACCTTTTATCACAATGAAAACGTAGACTGGTTGGATTGCAGTCACAATAGGACAATTATGACGTGATTACAAAGAAAAAGGTCATCGTAGGGTTCACACCCTGGAGCATGAAAGCTTTTAAACCAATTGCAATATGAAAGCTTTTAAACCAATTGCATTATGAAAGCTTTTAAACCAATTGAATCACACGTCAGGATATAAAGTTATAGATACAAGCATTTATTTTCAATATTATGGAGGAAACAATAAACGACAAACTGTACCCTTTGCAATGGAGAGAGAGAGAGAGAGAGAGAGAGAGAGAGAGAGAGAGAGAGAGAGAGAGAGAGAGAGAGAGGAGAGGCGAGAGAGAGAGAGAGAGAGAGAGAGAGAGAGAGAGAGCGTGTGTTGTGTGAATGTGTGTGTGTGTGTGCGTGCGTGCGGGCGTGCGTGCGTGCGTGCGTGCGTGTGTGTGTGTGTGTCCATGTCGCATCACTGGACAATCTAAGTTCATGAACTGGAGGATAACGTCCATGTCGCATCACTGGACAATCTAAGTTCGTGAACTTAACGTTCTTCCAACTAGATCGTTGATTGCTCTTTGCGGACTGCCGTTGTCGGCGCTGATACAGGATACGCTTGGGTGTAGCTGTGAATGACTAGGAAACCTGGAGGAGCAGCGTGGACATACAGACGGACGGACAGACAGACAGACAAACGGACGGACAGACAGACAGACATACAGACATACAGACGGACGGACGGACAGACAGACAGACAGACAGACGGACGGACGGTCTTCTCATAGGGTCCAAGGGAGTGTCTGCGTGTGCATGTGCGTGCGTGTATGCCTGTGTGTGTGTGTGTGTGTGTGTGTGTGTGTGTGTGTGTGTGTGTGTGTGTGTGTGTGTATGTGTGTGTGCACAAGAGAGACAGACAGACAAACAGACAGGCAGGCAGGCAGATAGACAGGCAGGCAGGCAGACAGACGGATAGACAGACAGACAGACGGACAGACAGACAGACAGACAAACGGACGGACAGACAGACAGACAGACAGACAGACAGACGGACGGACAGACAGACAGGCAGACAGACAGACAGACAGGGAAGAAGCAGTGAATGACATGAGGGCGAAGAGGGCTATATAAGTATGAATCATATTGTGAGCGAGAAAAAGTTAAGCGAGGAATACAGTTGTCCCATACGAGAAGCAAGTGAAGTATTGTCGTCTGTGTTGTGTGTGTGTGTGTGTGTGTGTGTGTATGTGTGTGTGTGTGTGTGTGTGTGTGTGTGTGTGTGTGTGTGTGTGTGTGTGTGTGTGTGTGTGTGTGTGCACTTTCGGAATGCAGTTTGACTAACCACAAGTCTTTCTGCATCAGCTGAGTTTGCACACGGCTGCTTCAGTTCAGTGAACCTGAAAAGACAGCAGGGCGGGCAAAGCAACCTTTTTCCCCCTTCCTTCTCGAACCTGGGATTGTTCAGCCACATGCATTTTGATCATCGATCTTTGACCTCAAAGATCGGATAATTAGGAACAAAACTTAACGTATGGAGGATATCGTCTGGGTCGCATCACTGGACAATCTAAGTTCATGAACTTAATGTTCTTCCATCTGGATCGTTGACTGCTCTTTGTGGACTGCCGTTGTTGCGGCTGATACAGAATACGCTTGGGTGTAGCTGTGTTTGACCAGGAAACCTAGAGGAGCAGTGTGGGAGTAATGTAACGGGAAAATAAGACCAAAAGAAAAATGGAAAGGAGGGGAGGGAGGGGGGGGGGAGGGGGAGGGGGGATAAGAATGTAGTTCCTATTTCCAGTCTGCTTTCCAAAGATACACGTTCCCCACGGATGGTTTGGCCCTTACCGATACACTCTCGCTTTGATCCAGCCGAGTTGAAAGGTAGGCTGGGAAATAACCCTTTTTTTCCCTTTAGCTGAAACCTGCGGAGTACAGCAGGTGGGCAGAGGAGAGAGGGGAGTGAGGGGAGGGGAGGGGGTGGCGGGGTGGATATAGGGTGTCTGCTTTCACCAATGTTTGGGTCCCGGAACGGGCGGGGAGCCACAATATTATCGCCATCTTGATAGTAAGAGCTGGCATCAATCTGTCTTCAGCGGTCTGTAGTCTATCACCCACCTGTTGGTTCCCCTCTGTGTGTGTGTGTGTGTGTGTGTGTGTGTGTGTGTGTGTGTGTGTGTGTGTGTGTGTGTCTGTGTGTGACTGTGTGTGTGTGTGTGTGTGTGTGTGTGTGTGTGTGTGTGTGTTACACGGTAGACCGCTGACTTCCGCAGTACCATGTAAGTGCAGTAGCTTGCAAGAGTTCGTTGTATATCCTGTGGTAAGTGTTCAGTTTGCAGACGACAAAATACACCAGGCAGTATTGAAACGATGAGGATACTTTTATTTACAAACGTTGATGTATATCCGAACAAAAAAAGAATCGACTGACCTTCAGGTTCAATAAGTCGTACAGGAACTCAATCGTACATGCAGCACAGCCAATATTCTACTGATGGTAACTTCTCATCGACTAGACTCAAACTCAATGAAGACTCGAACACTTCTGTGCTCAACAGTGACTGGAACTCTTCAACAAACCTCAAACCTCTGTCTCCCAGTCACACATCTCTCATCCCTACTAGCCTATACGTTATCTAAAGAATATTCTCGAACATACTCGATCATTCGTTTTTTTAGAATATTCTGCATATCGGTAAGCTCAACCAATGAAATCGCGACAAGCTTATGCGAGTGCGATTCGATCAGCTTCTACAACATTCTCGAACCTTCGGCAATGAATGCACAAGCAACTTACGGAGACCTGGTGAACATTCTAACATAGGCTAATCTCGAACATTCCAATCGTATTATCAATCGATCAGAAAACAAAACTGAACAATCAGGCATACGTTCGCTTTCCAAACGTTTTAAATAGATCAACAATAGCACTGCATTGACCGAAAATACAAAGATCTAAAAGCGGTAAGTAAAAGGAGGCTTGCAACTCGTCATTATTGCTGTCTTTTGTGAAAGTTCCTCCTCTCTTTTCTTCCTTTTAAATGGCAACAGTCTGTCTGTCTGTCTGTTTTTTGTGTGTATTTGTGTGTAGGGACAGAGAGATGGGAAAGAGAGGGAGACGGGTGAGAGAGAGAGAGGGAGGGAGAGAAAGACAGAGAGAGAAAGAGACAAAAAGACAGAACGATGGACAGACAGACAGGCAGTGACAGGGGATCAGAAGGGGGAGAGAACTTTTCATGTTAGCCATTTATAGAACTCGATCCCCAAATGTTGTTCTATTTTCGTTCTCTAAACAGCTGGATAACCGACGCCCTGAATTTTCGTCTCACAATTTCACATTTCACGTCATGTCATTATCAGAAAACGGAAGCAAGGGAAAAAAATTGAACAGATGATGACAGCTAACAACAGAGAGAGAGAGAGAGAGACAGACAGACAGTGGGGGAGGGGGGGGGGCGGTTGGGGGCGGAGGATCATACCGTTCCAACCTTAGAGTATAGGAATATTGGTTTTTTGGTTTGAAAGGGAGGGAAAAGAAAGGGTGGAGTTAGGATGAAAGGGGGGGGGGGGGGGGGGGGGGCGAACTGAGAGATGAAAGGAAAAGGAATAACATCCAAATACTGAGCGATGTAAGGTAATACTGTGAACAGCATTAGTACCAAGGTAACAGGCGGACTGGTTAGGCTGGCCTTTGATCTCTCGGCAGATAAACAGAGTGGAGAAGCCTGGCATGGGCTGGGGCGGAGGGGGGGGGGGGGGGGGGGGGGGCGATGGATGCGGGGGAAAAGGAGGGGAAGGGGTGGATGATGGGGGACATGGAGGGGAGATGGAGGAACGGGGTCGGGGGGTGTCAGAGGGGAGGGGGTCACGGGGTCAGGGGAGGGGTACTAAGAAAGGAACGCTGTAAGGAAGATGAATATACTCACCAGCGCCAGCGCACGCACAGTCATACGAGCGTACACGCGTAACAAAATCATAATAAAATTACTAAGACTACTGACTAGAGCCATGCATAGTAAATGTTACAGCCTTCGCACAGAGTCGTGATCACAGCAGACTTGGCTTCAGTGCTCATGACCTACAATAGAAAGGGGGAGATAACACAAACACTTCAAGAGAAGACAGAAACGGCCGAACACTTTCTATATATTGTCCAAATTACACTAACATTAGAAAAGACAAGATTTCCACCCTTGCACGTGATGTACTCGAAGTTGGTATTCTTCTTTGTGGTAAGCGGTCCCTCCGACGTGAGGATAACGAAGCTACATTCAAAACTGTCCATCCTTTTATTGTACAATCTAAACGTTTCTGAAGAACACGTTGTAAAACTTCGCATGCAGCAATGATACATGTGATTATGATAATGAAATCTTAGAGCAGAACTCTTCTCTCTCTCTCTCTCTCTCTCTCTCTCTCTCTCTCTCTCTCTCTCTCTCTCTCTCTCTCTCTCTCTCTAAAACGTTTCATATAAAGGTTAATGATGTGTGAGTGGTTGATTCTCATGCATTTCATTGTCTTTAGTGTTTACTCTTTGCTTACTACTATCTTTTCCTATTTTTCCTCGATTTTGTACATGTTTCCGTTTCTGTATATGTGTACGTGTAAAGCATGTTTATGTATATATTTACATTTTGTATACGTGTGAGTATGTTGTTGGGTTTTTGTGTGTGTGTGTGTCTTTTGTTTAGCATAGTAACTTTAATAGTCTCCTGTCATTCCCTTGTCACATGTGTAATTATAGACATTTGAACACAGTATAAGCATTAGCTTGTTGATGTTCAAATGTTCACATTTTTTGTAAAGCTACGTGATTGTATGTAAAGTGGAAAATATATTTATTGAAACCAGTTTCAAAATGGAATGACTGACGGCGGCGAACGAAGCAAAATTTTAGAAATAGAGTTTGTTACTTACCGCCAATGACATTGACAAACAAAGCACATGACAAGACACCGTGTGTCTTGTCATGTGCTTTCTTTGTCAATTGTCATTGGCGGTAAGTACCAAACTCTATTTCTAAATTTTTATTGAAACCAGAAGACAGACAATGCTCAGCATGTGGTGTGGTCGAAGATGCAACTCATTTTCTGGACAGCTGCTCTAGATACAAACTGCTACGACTGAAGCTAAGAGAACAGCTATCAAACGATGTGCCAGACGCAAAGTTGGAAAACCTATGCCCAAGTGGAATGGTTGGCAATGACGGACTACGATTTCATATCGCAAAATAGGTTCATGATTGCATGAAATTTGAAAAAGGACAACAATGGCTGCCTATATGGGCCCAGATGAATTATGGTGTGTCCATTAATAGTGGTTTCTCATAGCGCCATGCTATATCTATAGACCCTGAAGGGTGCTCATGACAATGAAAGTCTGTGTCTGAATCTCTGAGTCTGAGTTGGAGTCTCACACACACACACACACACACACACACACACACACACACACACACACACACACACACACACACACACACACACACACACACACACATACACACGCACACACACCGCACACACACACACATACACACGCACACACACACACACACACACACACACACACACACACACAGGGAGAGAGGAGAGAGAGAGAGAGAGAGAGAGAGAGAGAGAGAGAGAGGAGAGAGACAGACAGACAGACAGACAGACAGACAGACAGACACAGACACAGACAGAGAGGAGAGAGTGAACCCCCGTCGAGCAGGGTACAGTTATAATAAAACAAAAATGATTTGTACACAGCATCCCCCTTCACCCCTTCACCACCCCATCCCCACATCCACCCATTACCCTGCAGCCTATCCCCCATCACCCCTTCACCACCCCATCCCCTCATCCACCCATTACCCTGCACCCTATCCCCCATCACCCTTCACCACCCACCCCCACATCCACCCATTACCCTGCACCCTATCCCCCATCACCCCTTCACCACCCACCCCCACATCCACCATTACCTCACCCTATCCCCCATCACCCCTTCACCACCCACCCACATCCACCCATTACCCTGCACCCTACCTCCCCCATCACCCCTTCACCCCCCATCCCCACATCCACCCATTACCCTGCACCCTACCTCCCCCATCACCCTTCACCACCCATCCTCCACATCCACCCATTACCCTGCACCCTACCTCCCCCATCACCCCTTCACCACCCCATCCCCACATCCACCCATTACCCTGCACCCTATGCCCCCATCACCCCCCTTCACCACCCCATCCCCACATTCACCCATTACACTGCACCCTACCTCCCCCATCACCCCTTCACCACCCCAAACCCCACATCCACACATTACCCTGCACCCTATGCCCCCATCACCCCTTCACCACCCCATCCCCACATCCACCCATTACCCTGCATCCTACCTCCCCCATCACACCTTCACCACCCCATCCCCACATCCACCCATTACCCTGCACCCTATGCCCCCATCACCCCTTCACCACCCCATCCCCACATCTACCCATTACCCTGCACCCTATGCCCCCATCACCCTTCACCACCCCATCCCCACATCCACCCATTACCCTGCACACTATGCCCCCATCACCCTTCACCACCCCCATCCCCCACTTCCACCCATTACCCTGCACCCTATGCCCCCATCACCCCTTCACCACCCCATCCCACATCCACCCATTACCCTGCACCCTATGCCCCCATCACCCCTTCACCACCCCATCCCCACATCCACCCATTACCCTGCACCCTATGCCCCCATCACCCCTTCACCACCCCATCCCACATCCACCCATTACCCTGCACCTTATGCCCCCATCACCCCTTCACCAACCCATCCCCACATCAACCTATTACCCTGCACCCTACCTCCCCCATCACCCCTTCACCACCCCATCCCCACATCCACCCATTACCTGCACCCTATGCCCCCTCACCCCTTCACCACCCCATCCCCACATCCACCCATTACCCTGCACCCTATGCCCCCATCACCCTTCACCACCCCATCCCACATCCCACCCATTACCCTCACCCTATGCCCCCATCACCCCTTCACCACCCATCCCCACATCCACCCATTACCCTGCACCCTATGCCCCACACCCCTTCACCACCCATCCCCACATCCACCCATTACCCTGCACCCTACTCCCCCATCACCCTTCACCACCCCATCCCCACATCCACCGATTACCCTGCACCCTATCCCCCATCACCCCTTCACCACCCCATCCCCACATCCACCCATTACCCTGCACCCTACCTCCCCCATCACCCCTTCACCACCCCATCCCACATCCACCCGTTACCCTGTACCCTACCTCCCCCATCACCCCTTCACCACCCCATCCCCACATCCACCCGTTACCCTGCACCCTAACTCCCCCATCCCCCTTCACCACCCTATCCCCACATCCACCCATTACCCTGAACCCTACCTCCCCCATCACCCCTTCACCACCCCATCCCCACATCCACCCATTACCCTGCACCCTACCTCCCCCATAACCCCTTCACCACCCCATCCCCACATCCACCTATTACCCTGCACCCTACCTCCCCATCACCCCTTCACCACCCCATCCCCACATCCACCCATTACCCGCACCCTACCTCCCCCATCACCCCTTCACCACCCCATCCCCACATCCACCCAATAACCTGCACCTACCTCCGCCATACCCTTCACCACCCCATCCCCACATCCACCCATTACCATACCTCCCCATCACCCCTTCAACCCCATCCCCAATCCACCCATACCTGCACCCTACCTCTCCCATCACCCTTCACCACCCCACCCACATCCACCCAATACCCTGCACCCTATGCCCCACCCCTTCACACCCATACCCACATTTCACCCATTACCCGGCACCCTACCTCCTCCATCACCTTCACCACCCCCCCCACTCCACCCATTACCCTCACCCATTGCCCCCACCCCTTCACCACCCCATCCCCACATCCACCCATTACCCTTGCACCCTACCACCATCACCCCCTTCACCACCCCATCCCCACATTTCCCCCCATCACCCTGCACCCTACCTTCCCCCTCACCCCTTCACCACCCCATCCCCACATCCACCTATTACCCTGCACCCTACCTCCCCCATCACCCCCCTTTACCACCCCATCCCCACATCCACCCAATACCTGCACCCTACCTCCCCATCACCCCTTCAACCCCCCCTCCCCACATCCACCCATTACCCCTGCACCCTACCTCCCCATCACCCCTTCACCCCCCCTCCCACTCCATCCCTTACCTGCACCCTACCTCCCCATCACCCTTCACCCCCCCACCCCAACTCCCCAATCCCTTCACTCTACCTCCCCATCCCCCTTCACCACCCCCTCCCCACATCCACCCATTACCATGCACCCTACCTCCCCCATCACCCCTTCACCCCCCCATCCCCACAACCACCCATTACACTGCACCCTACCGCCATCCCCCCCTTCACTACCCCATCTCCACATCCACCTTTACCTGCACCCTACCGCCATCACCCCTTCACCACCCCATCCCCACATCCACCTATTACCCTGCACCCTACCTCCCCCATCACCCTTCACCACCCCACCCCACATCCACCCATTACCCTGCAAACCCTACCTCCCCCCTCACCCCTTACCCACCCCATCCCCACATCCACCCATTTCCCTGCACCCTACCCTCCCCCATCACCCTTCCCCCCATCCCCACATTCACCAATTACCCTGCACCCTTACCCCCCATCCAACCCCTTTCACCACCCCACCCCACATCCACCCATTACCCTGCACCCTACCTCCCCCCTCCCCTTCACAAACCCATCCCCACTCCACCCATTACCCCGCACCTACCCTCCCTCATCACCCCTTCCCCCACCCCACCCCCACATCCACCCAATTACCCTGCACATTTCCTCCCCCACCACCCCCTTTACCCCCATCCCCATATTCCCAATAAACCCCGCACCCTACCTCCCCCATCACCCCTTCACCACCCACCCCACATCCACCCATTACCCTGCACATTACCTCCCACACCCCCCCTTCACCCCCATCCCCACATTCACCCATACCCTGCACCCCCACCCCCCACACCCCTTCACCCCCCATCCCCACATCCACCCATTACCCTGCACCCACCTCCCCCATCCCCTTCACCACCCCATCCCACATCCACCCAATACCCTGCACCCTACCTCCCCCATCACCCCTTCACCCCCCATCCCCACATCCACCCATACCCTGCACCTACCTCCCATCACCCCTTCCCATCCATCCCCACATCCACCCATTACCCTGCACCCTACCTCCCCATCACCCTTCACCCCCCATCCCACATCCACCCATTACCCTGCACCCTACCTCCCCCATCACCCTTCACCCCCATCCCCACACCACCCATTACCCTGCACCCTACCGCCATACCCCTTCACCACCCCATCCCACATCCACCATTCCCTGCACCCTATCCCCCATCACCCCTTCACCACCCCATCCCCACATCCCCCATTACCCTGCACCTATACCTCCCCCATCACCCCTTCACCACCCATCCCACATCCACCCTCCCTGCACCCTACCTCCCCCACCCTTCACCACCCATCCCACATCCACCATACCCTGCACCTACCTCCCCCTCACCCCTTCACCACCCATCCCCCATCCACCCATCACCTGACCCTACCTCCCCCCACCCTTTACCCCATCCTCACATCCACCCATTACCTGTACCTATCCCCCACCCCTTCACCACCCACCCACATCCACCCATCTACCTGTACCTTATCCCCCCACCCTTCACCCCCATCCCCACATCCACCCATTACCCTGCACCCACCTCCCATCACCCTTCACCACCCCACCCCACATCCACCCATCACCTGCACCTCCTCCCCCCACCCTTCACCACCCCTACCCATTATCCACACATTTACCCTGCACCCTGCTCCCCCCCCACCTTTTACCCCCCTCCCACATCCACCCTTACCCTGTTATCTTAGATCCTCCCCCACCTTCACCCCATCCCAATCACCCATTACCCTGCACCCTACCTCCCACCACCCCTTTCCGCCATTCCCTTCCCGCCACTCTCCCACCTACTATCCCTCCCACCATTCCCCCTTTTCTGTCTTGTAACTACGGAATAATGTCTGTACCACTGCCATGGTAGCCTGCTGTCTGGTTGTCCTTGTTCACAGTTGCTTATGCTTCTTCTTTCTGCCCATCCACCTCTTCTCCTCAGTCACTTTATGTTATGTTGCTCTTCCTCTCTCTATTCTTCTCCCCTCCTTCCCTCACCCTCCTCCCCTCCCTCCTCCCCTCTTCTTCTTCTTCTTCTTTTCTTCTTCTTCTTCTCCACTTCATTCTATACCGGTGGCTCTGCAGTCATGAAATACGGGCTGGTAACACCCAATGGGGGATGCTTATTTTAAGGCTTTTATGAGTGCATCTGCAGTCTGATTACCTCTGTCAGGAGCAGTTATGTCCCTTGATATCTTAATGGGTGTCTCGCGGCGTATGTACCCATCGTCACACAGCGGCAGGCTCAGGGTGGTTACAGGGCTGCTCTAAAGGCAGGTGAAGCCAGTGCTTCTCTGGGTCTCCCAGCACCTCGGTGTTCTTTTTCTTCTTTGCGCTTTAAATAGGCTGTACCCTGGAGAAAGGTCCAGTGCGGTGAGAAAGACCACTGACACAGGGACCTGTTGACAGTGGGAAGACTACAACTTTGGATCTCTCTTGAGGGCACATAAGACCCGTATGCGAAACTTGGCTGTGTCTGGAGTGCCTGTCTTCATCTTCCGTGGGCGGGTGGTTGGGTCTGTGGGTGTGCTCCGCAGTTAGGGGTGGTGTTTCTCGCCGGGGGCTCTGCAGTCCTGAATATACGGGCTGTCCCCATGGGATTTCTATTTAAGGCTTTTTATTGCATCCTGCAGTCTGATTTCCTCCTGTTCAGGAGCAGTTATTCCCTTTTATCTAATGGATGTCCTTCGCGTGCCTGTACCCATCGTCAACACAGCGCAGCCTCAAGGTGGTACAGGGCCTGCTTAAAGGCGGTTGAAGACTCTTCTCTGGGTCCTCCCAGCACCTTCGGTTTTCTTTTTCTTCTATACCTCTTCTCCTGTTCTAATTGTTCTCTAATTATTTTCCCTCCTCGGCCTCTAGCCCTTTTCCTCCTCCTTCTCCTCCTCCTCCATTCCTCCCTTCTCCCCCCTCCTCCTTTTCCTCCTTTCTCTTCTTCCCCTCTTCCTCCCTCCTCCTCCTCCTCCTCCCCCCCACTTCTTCTTCCTTCTTCTCTCCTTCTTCTTCTTCTTCTTCTTTTCTCTTCTTCTTCTTCCTCCTCCTCCCTTAGCTATTGCTTTTCTCATCATTTTCTCCCCCCCCCCCCCCCCCCCCCCCTCTTCTTTCT
>CM031606.1:6761194-6766194 GCA_018398815.1 Conus ventricosus
TCGCCACCCCCCCACTCCTCTCACCCCCCTCTTCGCTCCCCACCTCCGATATACACTCCCACCTCCCCTCTACTCACCCCCACCCCGTATGCACTCTCCCGTCCTCGTCCCCCAACCCCCACCCCACCCTACCGTTATTAACTCTCCACCTCCATTCGAAGCCCCAAATATTTTCCCCACTAAGGCAATGCAGCGATTCGCACAGGAAATCTGGCAGCTATGTTGACAAAATTGACAAAACAAACGAAGAGACAAATTGCGAAGGACGAGAGTACTGGCGACAGCGTGACACATCGGCGACTGCGTGACACATCGGCGACTGCGTGACACATCGGCGACAACGTGACACATCAGCGATTGCGTGACACATCGGCGACAGCGTGACACATCGGCTTCAGCGTGACACATCGGCGATTGCGTGACACACTCGAACATTATGATTTAAAATTTGCCAGTGCGATTGTGAATACGAGGATTATGTAAGCGATTGGCTCCCTTCCTCCCCCCCCCCCCCCCCCCTTCCTCAACCCTCTTCTCTCTCTCTCTCTCTCTCTCTCTCTCTCTCTCTCTCTTCTTCTCTCTCCTCTCTCTCTCTCTCTCTCTCTCTCTCTCTTTCTGAGTGTATGTGCTCTCTCTCTGTCTCTCTCTGTCTCTCTCTGTCTCTCTGTCTCTGTCTCTGTCTCTGTCTCTCTCCTCTCTCTCTCTCTCTCTCTCTCTCTCTCTCTGAGTGTATGTGCTCTCTCTCTCTCTCTCTCCTTCTCTCTCTCTCTCTCTCTCTCTCTCTCTCTCTCTCTCTCTCTCTCTCTCTCTCTCTCTCATCCCACCTAACCCTCTGAATCCCTTACAACATAGCCACCCCCCTGAACAAATCGCTCCTCCAAACCCATCTCATCATTTTCAACATTACCATCACCCTAAACAGATAACTCCCCCTAACCCTCACCATTTATTACACCATAGCCACCCCCCTGATCACATCACTCCAAATTCTCGCTATCATCTCCAACATAACCACCCTTCTGAACAAATCATTGCTCCTAACCCACCCCATCATTTTCAGGAAAGTCATCCCCCTGACCTTCACTTCTTGAGCGCCAACGAACGGGGCATAAATACCCCCATGACTGCCAGTTCGAAAACCGACGGAACGAACACCTCTAACCTGATCCACCTTGTGCAGAACATTTATTTATACATAGCGTCTCAACTGCTGACAAATCAGCGTCATTTCAGCCCATACCAACCTCCATTTCAACAATAAAACCTTAACAAAATTGGACTTTGCCAACTTGTTAATTGGCATCATATGTGGCTAAAAAGGAAATCGTATCTAAATTGTCAGTTTCCGCCTTTATCACATGATTGTTTTCGTATTACTCTCTGGTGCCTGTCCACTGATGCTGTCGGTGCCAAACTGTATAACATGTGGCTGATCTGGTGTGAAGTAGAAGTGGATGTTTGGAGGAGGAAAGGAAAAGTTAATGGGAGGATTACGGGGTTAAATGATAATAGGAGAATATATTGATTGTTAGTATTATAGACTATTTCAGTGTGTGTGTGTGTGTGTGTGTGTGTGTGTGTGTGTGTGTGTGTGTGTGTGTGTGTGTGTGTGTGTGTGTGTGTGCGTGCGTGTGTGTGTGTGTATTATGGCGCAAAACGATAAAAGTGCTTGCGCTCTATGGAGAGTTGTGTGTGTTCATGTATCTGTGTGTGTTTGTGTTCGTGTGTGTGTGTGTGTGTGTGTGTGTGTGTGTGTGTGTGTGTGTGTGTGTGTGTGTGGTGTGTGTGTGTGTGTGTGTGTGTGTTGTGTGTGTGTTGTGGTGTGTGGATGTGTGTATCTATGAGTACCCCCACAGGTACTATTCAGTGGGTCACAGATTGCCGGACCACCTGACTTGCAGTGGTCTTTTGACTGTAGGATCTGAATTACAAAATTTGCTTATAGTTTGTTGTCGTTGTTATTGTTGTTGTTTTCGCACTTTAATATTGCTTGGGTAGCATTTTGGTAATTGATGCCAAGTGATTCTACCCAAGTGCATTTGATTGTTAACTGTCTGTCTCATCTTGCTATATGTTTTGTGTGTGTGTGTGTGTGTGTGTGTGTGTGTGTGTGTGTGTGTGTGTGTGTATGTGTGTGTGTGTGTGTGTGTGTGTGTGTGTGTGTGGTGTGTGTGGTGTGTGTGTGTGTGTGTGTTTTCTTTCCTCTTCAAATTGTTGACATTTTCTACATTTGTTGTTTTTGTCTGACCTTATCAGGTTAACACTTGTAATTCTTCTTCTCTTTGAGGTCGTGTTTGTCCTCGTTTTCAGCACCTTCATATTTAGAATCTTAGTATTTGGTATAAACTGTGTGTTGTTGTTTAAGTGTCGATCATTTGTCTCCTACACTTATCTGTCATTGATCATTATGACAAGCAATCAATGCAATGAGAAATGGTTTAAGTAAATTTGGATTAAAAGTAGGTCACCTAAATATATGTCACTTATTAAATAAAATGTCAGACATACCCTCTATTTTATCAAATTCAAATGATCACTTCCATTGCTTTGGTTTCTCTGAATCAAGACTAACAGGGTTATAACTGACAATCTAGTATCGATTCCAGGCTATAGTCTGATTAGGAGAGATGCCATGGCTAAACTAGACACTGGACTGGTAGCATTTGTGCACAACTCGGTAAATTATAAACAAATAAACTTGTTTGATAAATACTGCATTGAGTGCATTTGGATAGATATTTGTTTGAAAGGGTCAAAACCAGTCTTAGTAGGTTTTCTATATAGAAATCCAGAAGAACGTGTTGAGTGGTTTGATCGCTTCGATCTCATGATGGAGGATGTATATGCTTATGCAACAGAGGTAATACTACTTGGGGATTTTAATATTGATTTACTTAAACCGCATAACAACTGGAAAAAAATCTTGAACTGCAGAATTTAAAACAATTGATTAACACACCAACCAGAATAACATCACAGTCTGAAACACTTATTGACCATATATATGTAAATGACCCGTCTAATATTATTGAAATTTCTGTACCGGTGTTTGGTCTTAGTGACCACTTTCTGTTTGTTTAACATGGTCCAAAAAAGGAACGAAAATTCCCAGATGTAGCCACCAATACATATCTTCTCGTTGTTATAAAACATTAAATATTGATGTCCTTCTATCTGACCTGTGCTCTGCGAATTTTTCAGAGGTTTATCAATATACCGACCCCGACGAGGCCCTTGAAACTTGGTATCGTATTTTTCTATCTGTAATTGATAAACATGTCCTATTAGACTTAAACGCATTAGAGCTGATGGCAAACCACAGTGGTTAACCGAAGAAATCAATGCAGCCATTAAACTTCGAGATAATTTATTACAGTCTACAGGGAAAAGTGACAGTTTTAAGAAACAACGAAATAAAGTAACTGCCCTAAAAAGATATACTCGCAAAAAATATTTCAGAGAACTTATTGCTTCTAAAACAGATACTAAATCCATCTGGAAAGCCATTAACGAATTATCTGGGAAAAAATCTGATAACTGCTGTTCATTCGGGTATGGAATTATCTACCGAAAAATTCAATTTACATTTTTCAACAATAGCTCAGAAAACTATAAACTCTGATCACATGATAAACAATGATCTATCATTGTTGAAAGATTACTGTGATTCTAAACATATAGATACAAAACTTCAATTTGAATATTTAAGTGTACACGAAGTGTATAGGGCACTATGTGCTTTAAAACAATCTAACTGCTGTGGTCTAGACAACATTGATAGTAAAATCTTGAAATTATCTGCATCTGTTATATCTGAGCATCTCACCTACATTTACAACCTTTGCATCGAAAAAGTGTTACTACCCACAGGCTTTTAAGGTAGCCAAAGTATTACCAGTTTATAAATCCGGCGACCCAACTAATTTTTCAAATTATCGACCATATCAATTCTATCTACTTTGTCTAAACCTCTAGAAAAACATCTTAAACGCAATCTCCAGTTACACTTTACTAAACATGATTTATTTCATCCAAACCAAAGTGGTTTTAGAAAAAAACATTCATGTCATACAGCACTAACTAACTTAGTTGAACAATGTCTTTCAAACATTAATTGTAATCTATTTACAGGTGTACTTTTTGTTGATTTTGCAAAAGCCTTTGACATTATTGACCATAATCTTCTTGTAAAAAAATCTTCTATTTTACGGTATATCCAGAAAATCTCTTGATCTATTATCCTCTTTTTTGACCAACAGGAAACAGTCAGTTTTTAAAGCCTCTGTAAAATCCACTTTCCTACCAGTGAATTATGGTGTCCCCCAAGGATCAGTTTTAGGTCCAATCCTTTTTTCGGTTTATATAAATGATCTTCCTCTAGCTATTTCCTCTTCATGTGAACTATTTGCTGACGACGACACACTCCACAGTAAAGGTAAAAAAACGTACACTCGGTATGCAGTGCTCTTCAAAAAGATATAAATAATCTTACTGAGTGGTCCAAACTAAATCACATGGCCCTCCATCCTATGAAATCCAAATTTATGTTGATAACAACTAGGCAAAAACGACAAAACATGAAAACTAGATCACCTTCATTGTATCTCTACGATCAGATTATAGAAGAAATTGATTCACATAAGTTACTTGGTCTCACTATCGATAACAATCTATCTTGGTCTAATCAACGTTTCTGCTTTATCTCGGAAGATCTCAAGTAAGATATTTCAATTAAACAGAATTAAGCATTTCCTTGACCAACATTCTCGGAAGTTATTTTTCCATGCCTATATACAATCTGATATTGACTATGCTTCAACTTGCTGGGACATGGCCAGTCACAATTGCTTGAAACCACTGGAGCGTTTGTATAGGACGTTCACTAAAAATCGTACTCCTTAAATCATCTGTTCAAGTTGCAGACTATAAAGAACTTGAGATTCTCCCATTCAGCCAGAAATGTCGTTTCAATAAGGGTGTGTCATGTACAAAATAATGAA
>CM031606.1:6771194-6793694 GCA_018398815.1 Conus ventricosus
CTTTCGCTATTGTATTACCGTGTTGACCAGCCCGGAGTCAAACAAACACTGCAGTGTTGATCAAGAAGTCTTAGCAGCTCTTTCAGAGACACACCCACTAGATGAATGAGACTCGACTGTGTGGTTCCCGTTTGAGGCCATAACTCTCTCATCTATGGGCAGAGTAGGGCTGTGCCCCACAAATGGGATAATGGCTCTGACAGGATTCGAACCGTGATTTCCCAGCTTACATGTCTAAAACACTAACCACCGCACCACGACGGCGGGCACCGTTCTGGGGCATTGCCTACATCTTTGACAGCTTGTACAGAAAAGGCTTTCTGGGGGCATTGCCTACATCTTTGACAGCTTGTACAGAAAGGGCTTTCTGGGGGCATTGCCTACATCTTTGACAGCTTGTACAGAAAGGGCTTTCTGCTGGGGGCATTGCCTACATCTTTGACAGCTTGTACAGAAAGGGCTTTCTGCTGGGGGCATTGCCTACATCTTTGACAGCTTGTACAGAAAGGGCTTTCTGCTGGGGGCATTGCCTACATCTTTGACAGCTTGTACAGAAAGGGCTTTCTGCTGGGGGCATTGCCTACATCTTTGACAGCTTGTACAGAAAGGGCTTTCTGGGGGGATTGCCTACATCTTTGACAGCTTGTACAGAAAGGGCTTTCTGGGGCATTGCCTACATCTTTGACAGCTTGTACAGAAAGGGCTTTCTGGGGCATTGCCTACATCTTTGACAGCTTGTACAGAAAGGGCTTTCTGCTGGGGCATTGCCTACATCTTTGACAGCTTGTACAGAAAGGGCTTTCTGCTGGGGGCATTGCCTACATCTTTGACAGCTTGTACAGAAAGGGCTTTCTGGGGGCATTGCCTACATCTTTGACAGCTTGTACAGAAAGGGCTTTCTGGGGGCATTGCCTACATCTTTGACAGCTTGTACAGAAAGGGCTTTCTGGGGGCATTGCCTACATCGTTGACAGCTTGTACAGAAAGGGCTTTCTGGGGCATTGACAGCTTGTACAGAAAGGGCTTTCTGGGGGCATTGACAGCTTGTACAGAAAGGGCTTTCTGGGGGCATTGACAGCTTGTACAGAAAGGGCTTTCTGGGGCATTGACAGCTTGTACAGAAAGGGCTTTCTGGGGGCATTGCCTACATCTTTGACAGCTTGCACAGAAAGGGCTTTCTGGGGGCGTTGCCTACATCTTTGACAGCTTGCACAGAAAGGGCTTTCTGGGGGCATTGCCTACATCTTTGACAGCTTGCACAGAAAGGGCTTTCTGGGGGCATTGCCTACATCTTTGACAGCTTGCACAGAAAGGGCTTTCTGGGGCATTGCCTACATCTTTGACAGCTTGCACAGAAAGGGCTTTCTGGGGGCATTGCCTACATCTTTGGCTTTCTAACCGACGCTCGATGCACGAAGGAAACTTTCTGTCTCTCACAGACCGAGATAAAGATAAGAAAATGCCAGGGGGCAGATAGCGTGTGGGGTCACTTCTGGCATGCGTTGAGAGTTGAACAGCTCCCTCCGCCACAAATAGCCGTCCCCTCTTGGCCTGTACGAGGTGCCCTGTCTGTCCATCTGTCTGTCTTTCTGTCCTTGTGTCTGTCAGTCTGTCTGTCAGTCCGCCTCAGTGGTCATGCCGGGTCTTGTTACTCGTCTGGTAAAGCCATTACAGACAAGTAAAGATTATGGCAGTGTACAAGCTCCAAAAGACAACGATTTTCATTTTCTCAACAAGAACAGCACTTTACTAAAAAAAAATTTAAAAACGTGATAATTCCTGTTTCCACCTGAGAACTGTAAATAATTATCGCTGACACTGCTGTTTCATCATAAGGAATGTTCTTGCTTTTCGGTTAGATATGGCGTCCAACATGGTCAGCATGAAAACCGTGATTATGACTCATAAAAACGGATCATTTTGACTCATAAAACCAGTAGTTATGACTCACGTGGATGCACACTGGTATTATTGTGCGGATAATCAGCCTTGAGAAATTTGCTTTGCGGAAAGAGGTGGGGAAAAAAACTGCCAAAAATAACTACTTTCACTGCTCACTGCTTGGTAGGGTCATCAGTTTGTTTTCGTCCTTTGACTCGTCTTCTGATGTCTGAATAGCGTCAAAACAAGTGAAAATGATTTTTCACGACATGATTACTGTCTTCGATCAGTATTAACCGTTCTTTTCACATAAAAATGGTAATCATCTTTGTTTTCTGGGTGTTAAACAGTAATTTATAGTTTCGAAGATGCAAATAGCAGAGAGAGAGAGAGAGAGAGAGAGAGAGAGAGAGAGAGAGAGAGAGAGAGAGAGAAGAGAGAGAGAGAGATCTGAGGAACAAGGGGATGGGGGTGTAGGGATGGGCGTGGAGGAAGGGGGGAGATAAACATCGTCACATCCTTCTTTATCAAAACGCTGTGCCCAGAGACGTCTCTTTGAACTGATGACTAGGTAAAGTAAGCAATTTTTGCCGTCCAAGTGTTTTTGGTTGTTTCTTTCTTTGTTTGTTGATGTTTGGGTCCTGTTTTGTCAACAACACAAAAAAAGAAAAGACGGACAAGACTGAAGCCGTGGAACACACAGCCTTCATTGCAATTTGTATGAAAACAATTTCTTTTTCTACCGTCCATTCAAGTCGATAAACTTTCATTAAAAGTGTCTTTCAGAAGAAAACAACATATTGAGACGGCACAAAAAAAGGCGCCACAACTGACCAACAGCGAATTGCCATTTTCTGGCAGCTGGTTCCACTAAGCAGTCTGGCCATCAGCAAACAGACGGAACCACAGAGATGCACAGGCGGGAAAAAGGACACCAGTGCAAAAGGGAGAGAGACAAAAACAAAAAGGTGAAGGATGTGAACGAGACAGTTTGGACTCCAAAAGGAGCCTGGAGTCATCTCCTCTTTGACCAACGACCTTTTAGAGAACATTCCTCGAACACAGGCCAGACACGGCGGGTTGTTGGATGGGAGTCAATGCCCCTGTTGTAGCCATTAAACACCTTGGGCTGGCCCGGCTGCGAGAGGTACCATGGGGAGGAGTGACCTCATCGTATTTCCCTCCTTTTTATCTACAGAGAGACAGACAGAGAGGGGGAGGGGGGAAGGGGGGAGGTGAAAAAGAGACGGACAAAAAGACTGACAGGCAGACAGACAGACAGATAGACAAAATGAGAGAGGTCAACAGTGTGTGTGTTGTGTGTGTGTGGTGTGTGTGTGTTGTGTGTGTGTGTGTGTGTGTGTGTGTGTGAGTGTGGTGTGTGTGTGTGGGGTGTGATGCATTTTGTAAATGTTGTGTGTGTGTTTAAAAGAGCATTATAATGACCCAAAAATATTCTGCCGATACCAGGGGTGTAACTTGAAAAAACATATAAAAAAAATCGAAAGTTGAGAAGCAAAATTAACATTAGAAAAGAAAATCACCCCCTCCAAGACAATGTCCGATTAGCAGGGTATGTATTCCCTAAAGGCCTCTAGAGAACTATAAAACCTTCATTCTGGGCCACCTTCGCCCTCAACCCTTTGTCGGGCGAAAGTGGCCCAGAATTAAGGTTTATAGTTCTCTGACAAGTAAGACGTCAATAACCAAAAAATAAAAGATTATCTACAAACAAACATAACTGGCAGGGTTATCCGTTTTTAATACTAATTTACTAAACTTTTTCAGATTTTAGTTTTGGGTTAATCCTGTGTTTTTCCTGGTCATTTTCAATAACATCATTTTCGCGCAAACATTTCTTCAAATAGTCCTGTCTTTCAAAAAAAAACAACAGCTTTAACTTTCTCTAAAGTCTTTTTAAAACTGAGTTAATTTTGGCATAAAACCACCCTTATTCCAGCTGCTTCCCAAAAGGTAGTTTTGACAAAGTGTTTCTTTTTTTAACTATGTCTTTTTCTGCCGAACAGTCATCTAAAAAAAGTGTCTGCGTTCCTTCAAACAGCTATAAAACGTTCTAGACACTCACTAATTTTTATTCAGGTTTTAACTAAAATATTCATCCTGTCCATAAAACCTTCAATTAATAGCTTTTTCCCTTTAAAAGTTTGGGGCAAAAAAAATCACAAATATCAAAATTATAACGAAAACTTTTTTGTAACGGGTCGAGGATAAAATTTTTTTTTTTCCCAACATCGTCCACAAATAAGAACAATGGGGGTTTTTTTGTCAAAAGTTTAACTCTCCTAGTTTAAAAACAAATTTAAATCTAAATCCGGGTTATTGTTTTTATCATGTCCTCTGTTAAAACTTTTTCATGAATAAAACCCTATGAGCCTAAAAGCGTAAAATTAATCCAATTCAGTTCTGTAAAATTGTTTCTATTTAACAATATTGAATTTGTTGCTTGTTTATGACCTTAATATCCTCGCCATTGTGAAATGACACGTAACTTTTAAATTTTTCAACGTCTAAGTTTGCCAGCTAATTTAAAATTTCCCTTTTTGAAGGACGTCACAAAACCCAAACCCCTCCTCTTTAATCTTTTAAGACAGAAATTTCAAATATCATTGTAACGTTCTCCTAATTTCATTTGCGGGTTTAAAATGTAATTTTGTAGAAGCATCTTTCAAAACTGATTCTCTTCGTGGAGGATGTACTGCTTTTTCCCATACGGGGTTATTTCATTTCCTTTCCGACTATTGCCCGTCCGGCATAAGACTTACAGTAAAGGGCCAGAGTATGAATGCTTTTCTGAAACTTTTTTTGGCGCTAAAATATGTAAAAGGGCTATGAATTCAATTTTATTTCCATTCTAAATATGTTCTAATGCCATTGATTCAGTTTTCGAACTATTTTATATTCAAAACTGGCCAACTTTATTTGCCTCTAGATTGCGCAGTTGTTTCTAGTTTAGGAAACTTTGTGTCGCCAACCTCTTTGCGTTTATAATCACCATCTTTAGTGTACTAAAAACCAAAACAAAGCGCCTATCTCACCATTCTGTTCAAAGTCCGCAACGTCGCAAGGTCTTTTAATTCTAAAGTATACACCTTACAGGCGCTAATGTAACTCCTGGTTCTTCTGGCCCCCCGCGACATATTTTTTTAGTAACGTATTATTTTATTTCCAAAACAATGTGCAGGTTATCACATTTCACGACTTTCCCTGTTTTGTCTGCAATTTTTATATTAAATGATCCAACCCTCCCGCAAACTAATCCCTTTTAAACGTAAAATTTAGGAATTGTATAATTTCATAATCGCAATATGCAGCTTTCCCTGACGGGAAAAGCTCTTAAAACAGTTGAGGGCCTTCCTCATATAAGTTTTCATCAGTGCTTTAGCTCATCCAAATGAACATAGAGTTAAAAGAATGTAATGCAAGATCGAGCGGACTTTCCCCCTCATAAGTATTTTTTGGGTTGGGGTAACTCTAAATCATAATTGTTAGCCGTAAAGCCTAACATTTTAGCTAGCCTTATCAAAATAGTAACCTCCTTCTCTTCAGGCTTGAATGTTAACATTGTTTTTTTGATTTGCATTGTTAAGTTTGAGAGTTTAAAGTCAAAGTTACTCATTGCTTCTTTTATGAGCAAAACCCGAATAACCAACAGGTATTGTTAACTCGCTAACTTTGGTCCCTGTTTTGTCAACTTTTAGAACCTTATTATTCTCCTTGGCTTCGCTTATATTAAACCAATACGACTTGTAGAATATTTCATGGAGCGCGACCATTTTGCCCCGCAATCGTTTTCAAAAGCATTTCCTAAAAACGAAGGACTGTCTTTGGGTTGTTATTGTTACAAACATTTTTTTAAACGAAATAAAAATGAGTGCATTCAAATAAACTGGCGCAAAATATTCTGTTGGGGGGCCGCACTACAATCTTAAAAAATAGCAACTGATACTCTTGACATTGCTGTGACCCAGACTGCCTCTTTTCATAAAAAGGTGAGTACTCCATTAAGCAGAAAATCTTTAAACCCCCCCATTGAAAACGACCGCATCAGAAAGCGTGGTTTAGTCATCCGATGCAGTTTTTTTCAGAACCAGTTAAACTTTGCTGTGTTTGCGCAAACAACTGGTGTGTGGATGTTTTGTCCGTATGGCTTTTAATTCATTAAAAATTATGGCAGTTACAAGCCCCAAAAGAACGATTTTCATTTTTCACAAGAACAGCACTTTACTAAAAAAAATTTAAAAACGTGTAATTCCTTTTTCCACTGGAAACTGTAAAAAATTATCGCGCCTGCTGTTTATAAAGGAATGTTCTTGCTTTTCGGTTAGTATGGCGCCAAATGGTCAGCGAAACCCGTGATTTGACCATAAAAGGATCATTTTGATCAAAAAAAACCAGTATTTGACTCACGTGGTGCCACTGGGTATTATTGTGGGATACACCTTTGAGAAATTTGCTTTGGGGGAAAGAGGGGGGGGAAAAAAACCCCAAAAAATAACTACTTTCATGCTCATGCTTGGTAGGGTCATCATTTTTGTTTTCTCCTTTGACTTCTTTGATGTTAAATGGTCAAAAAAAGTGAAAATGTTTTTCCGACTGTTACTGTCTTCGTTCAGTATTACCTTCTTTTCCATAAAAATGGAAATCATTTTTGTTTTTGGGTTTTAAAACGTAATTTATAGTTTCGAAGATGAAAAAGCAGAGGAGAGAGGGGAGAGAGGAGAGAGAAGAGAGAGAGAGGAGAGGAGAGAGGGAGGAGAGAGATCTGGGGAAAAGGGGTGGGGGTGTGGGATGGGCGGGGGAGGGGGGGGGAGTAAACTGTAAACCCCTTCTTTACCCCAAGCTTGCCCAGGATCTTTAAAACTGTGACTAGGTAAAGTAAGCAATTCTTCCCGTCAATGATTTTTTTTGGTTTTTTTCTTTGTTTGTTGATGTTTGGGTCTGTTTTGTAAACAAAAACCAAAAAAAAAAAAAGAGGGGACAAGATGAACCCGGGAACACCCCCTTTTAATTGCTTTTTGTATGAAAAACAATTTCTTTTTCTACCGTCCATTAAGTCGGACTTTCAAAAAAATTTTCTTCAGAAGAAAACAAAATTGAGACGGCAAAAAAGGCCACAACTGCCAACAGCAAATTTCCCCTTTTTTGGGCAGCTGGTTACAAGCATTCGGCCATCAGCAAACAGAGGGAACCCAACAAGATGCACGGCGGGAAAGGGACACCAGTGAAAAAAGGGGGGAGAGAGAAAAAAACAAAAGGTAAAGGATGTGAAGGCATTTGGACTCCAAAAGGACCCGGAGTTTTCTCCTTTTGACCAACGCCCATTGAGAGAAATTCTAAAACCGGCCCAACAGGCGGCTTGTTGTGGGGTCAATGCCCCGCTTGTACCATTTAAACCCCCTTGGGCTCCCCCGGGCTGCGAGAGGTCCGGGGGAGGTGACTCACGTTTACCCCCCTTTTATCAAACGAGAGACAGAAGAGGGGGGAGGGGGGAAGGGGGGAGGTAAGAGAGCGGAAAAAGGACGGGCAGACGACGACGATACAAAAGGGGGTAACAGGTGTGTGTGTGTGGGGGTTGTGTGGTGTGTTGTGTGTGTGTGGTGTGTGTGTGTGGGTGTGTGTGTGTGTGTGTGGTGTGTGAGTGCATTTTGTAAGGGGGGGGGTGTGTGTGTTTAAAAGGCATTTTACACAAAAATTTTGCCCGATACCAGGGGTGTAATTTTTGGCGAATATAAAAAAAATAAAATTTGAAAGCAAATTTAAAATTTAAAAAAAGAAAACCCCCCGTCCAAGACTCCCCGTTTAGCAGGCTAGTTTTCCCCAAAAAGGCCTTGGGAAAACAAAAAACCTTTCTTTCTGGCCACCTTCGCCCAACCATTTGGGGCGAAAGGGGCCCCCGAATTAAGGTTTTTAGTTCTTGACGTAAGACTCAATAACCAAAAATAGATTATTCAAACAAACAAGGCAGGGTTATGTTTTTTAATAAAATTTTTACTAAACTTTTAGTTTTTATTTTTTTGTTTAAATCCTGTTTTTTTTTCCTGGTCATTTTCAATAACTCTTTTTCGGAAAACTTTTCTTAAAAGAGTTCTGTTTTAAGTGAATAAAAAACCAGTTTTTAAAACTGTTCTCTAAAGTCTTTTAAAATGAGTTTTTTTTTGGGCATAAAACCACACACTTATTCCGCTGCTTCGAAAAGGCTAGTTTTGACAAAGTGTTTCTTTTTTTAAAATTGTCTCTTTCTGCCGACAGTATCTATAAAAATGTGTTCTTTCCTTAAAACGCTATAAAACTGTTCTAGAATCATAGTTTTTTGCTAGGTTTTAACTAAATATATGTCATCTCTGTCCTTTTAAAACCTTTTATTAGTAGCTTTTTCCTTTAAAAGTTTGGGGCAGAAAATACAAATGATAAAAATTTTTATAACGATAAACTGTTTTGTAACGGGTCGAGGGATAAAATTTTTTTTTCCAAAACCCAGTTGTCCAAAAATCAATGAACAATGGGGGGGTTTTTGTCATAAAGTTTAACTGCTCCATATTTTTAAAACGAACTTATCTATCGGTTATTGTTTTTTCATGTCCTCTGTTAAAACTTGTTCAGTGTAAAAAAACCCCTTGAGGCCTAATGGTAAATTAATCCAATTAGTTTGAAAATTGTTTCTATTTAACAAATTTTTGATTTTGTTGCTTTTTGTTATGACCTTAATATCCTCGCCATTGTGAAAGACAGGGGTTAATTTTAAGTTTTTCAACTTTAAAGTTTGCCGCTTTTTAAATTCCTTTTAGAAGGAGTCACTAATCCCCAAACCCACCCCTCTTTACTTTTTTAAAGACAGAAATTTCAAATTCTTTGTAAAAGTGTCTCCTAATTTTTTTGCGGATTAAACTGTATTTTGTTGAAGCTTTTTCAAAACTGATTCTTTCTGTGGAGGATGTCTGTTTTTTTCCCCTTAGGGGCTTTATTTCAATTTTTTTTCCCGACTATTTTTCCCGGGCATAAACTTACATGAAAGGGGCCAGGTTGAATGCTTTTCAAAACTTTTTTTGGCGGCTAAAATATGTAAAAGGGTTATAATTCAAATTTTTTTTCCCCATTCTAAATAGGGTTCTAAGTCCCATTGAGGTCGGTTTTCGAACATTTTATTTTAAAACTGGCAACTTTTATTTCCCTCTAGTTGGGCCGTTGTTTAGTTTGGGAAATTTTTTTGTTGTCCCCAACCTCTTTGCGTTTTAATCACCATCTTTAGTGACTAAAAAACCTACAACGCCCACTCACATTCTGTTAAAAGTCCGCAACGTCTGAAAGGCTTTAATTCTAAAGTTATCCCCTTACAGGCGCTAAGTAACCCCTGGTTTTCTGGCCACGCGTTTATTTTTTAGTAAGTTTTATTTTTTTTCCCAAAAAAATTTGGGGCAGGTTTCACTTTCCGATTTCCCTTTTTGTCTGAAATTTTTATTTAATACCCAAACCCCCCGAAACTAACTTTTTAAACTGTAAATTAGGGAATGTAAAATTTCATAATCGAATATGCGCTTTCCCTGAGGAAGAGCTCTTAAAAAAAAGTTGGGGGCCCTTTCCATCATATAAGTTTTCATCAGTGCTCATCACCCAAAATGAACATAGAGTAATAAAATGTAATGCAAGATGGGCGGTTTTCCCCCCTAT
The DNA here is from genome assembly GCA_018398815.1 of Conus ventricosus. Lineage (NCBI taxonomy): Eukaryota > Metazoa > Mollusca > Gastropoda > Neogastropoda > Conidae > Conus > Conus ventricosus. Next base: position 6,780,762 of record CM031606.1, read on the forward strand.
AAGTATTTTTGGGTTTGGGTTTTTAAACTTAAATCTAAAATTGTTAGCCGAAGCCAAACTTTTTGTAGCTCTTTATCAAAATAAAACCCTCCTTCTTCTTCGGGTTAAATTTTTACATTGTTTTTAGATTGCTTGTTAAGTTTGAGGTAATGTAAAAGTTATCATTTCTTCTTTTAGTGAAAAAAAACCAAATAACCATGGGTATTGAAATCGTAATTGGCCCCTGTTTTGTCAACTTTTAAAAACCTTATTATTCCCTTGGCTTCGTTTTAAAAAACCATCGATTTTAAAATATTTCATGGGCGCGCATTTTGGGCCCGAAATCGTTTTCAACAGAGTTCTAAAAACAAAGGACTGTCTGGGTTTGTTTTTTTAAAAAAACTTTTTTTTTTTAAACGAAATAAAATGATGATTAAAATATACTGGCGCAAATATTCTTTTTGGGCCGCACTACAATCAAAAAATATAGCAAGATACTCTTGCATTGCTGTGCCCCAAAACCCTCTTTTCAAAAAAAGGGAGTCTCCTTTAAAGCAGATATTTTAAACCCCCCTATTAAAAACCCCGCATCAAGAAAGGTGTTTAGTCATCCGATCATTTTTATCAGAACCTTAAACTTTGGGTGTTTTAGATCAAGGGTGGGGAGTGCGATGCTGATCATTTAAATCCCAAACCCTTTGGTAGGCTTGACAGATTTTTTTTTATTACCCCTTCCGTATTTTGACGAATGCAAGCCCCCATTACCAATTGAAAAAACCATTTAATCCATTAGCAACAAATAGCTGAAGGCTTTTGAAAGGATCTGTAACGTTCAATTTAACATCAAGACAGCCTTTTAGCAAAAGTTGGATATATCAGGGCCTGGCGCCTTTTTTTTTGGGGCACGCACGAAAGTATTTAAACTTGCGGCACCCTCTTTCAAATTTTTTTTTTTTTTGGCAAAACGTTGGGGGCCCGGGTCCTTACAGCAAGAGCAAAAAAACAGCATGGAAAATTTATTTTAGAATTTTAAAGGGGGCCTAACTGGGCGGGAAAAAACGAATAACACTCTATTGTATTGTTTGGTGTTTGGGGCGCAAGAACGGGAAAGATCGGATAATATCCTTCAGGGCTTTGACGCAAAAAACAATACTTAGCAAATTTTTGAGGAGCCATAATTCTACAGGATTTACCTTAAGTATTAAAAGGGTCCCAACATGTTTTACATACGCAAGATCAAAAGTAGATTTGCTGTTGGCACGGTTTATACATGTCCCCTTTCTGACCTCAGACCCCAAAGGTAAAATAAAAACTATATAATAAAATTCTTATAGCACAATAAACAGAAGGTTGGGAAAAACGAATAAATTCTGACCCCGAATATTACAAACAATAAAAGAACCCCCAAGTTTAAGTCATCAATCCCCAAAGAAAAAACCCCAAAAGCATTGAAATCAAAAAGCTCGCGGATCTTTTGCGAGACCAAATATAAAAAGACGCGTGTTCTTGGTTTAAACGGGATAGGATTATTTGGCTTTTTTTTACAAATTGTAAAAAAACTTTTCGAGAACAAAGTCCAAAAGTGCTGGGCCCATAAAGCAACTACTTTGTTTGAGTAGACAAAACCCGCTACATCCCCCCTAATATGCCAGGTAAAGCGTCCCGGCTTTCCCAGCTAATTTTTTTAAAACTTGAAAAGATGATAAGTTTTTTTACCATGTTTTTCGGCGGGGCGATGGGGGGGGGGGCCCAAACTTTGCCCCCACCACCCCCTGTAATAGCCAAAACCTTTACTTATTGAAAACCTAAGGCCGTTTAACGCTTGCAATGTGACGCCTTGTCTCTAAACGTGTTTTTAGTTCTGCAGTGTTGTTTTCAAAAAAATTTTTTCGATGTTTTCTTATTCTATTCACTTGAGTTCGTAATGGTTCGGTTGTATTAGCATTTGTCTTGTGATCTCTCTTGTTCAAGATCTTTTAGTTTTTGGGGGTTTTTCTTTCTTTAATACGGGCCCAAAGTTGGCGTCTCCCTAAAAGGTTTTTCTTTTTTCTTTTTTATATGCTCATTAGTTCACCTAGTTTTGAAAATTGTTTTTTAATTCCTTAATGTTCAAAAAGCTGATCGGGGCCCGTTTTTTTCGCAGGGTACGGCGATGGTATAGTCTTTAACGCTGTTTCTTCTGAAAAAAAGGGATTTGCTTCTATTCATTTTTTAATTCACCTGCTGTTTGATTTATTTTTTAATTCCATGTTTTGTTTTGGGTTTATCTTTTGGGGGGTTTCTTGCGGTGTTTTGGTTTAAAAATGCTGCCCTTTTTTTTTCCCCCAAAACAAGGCCCAAAGGCGTTTGATTTTTCACCTGGTCTTTTTTCTAATTAAACCCCCGGGCTAAAAACTTTGAGGGCTTTTTTATTTGTAAGCTGAAAAGTTGTCCTTTGGTCGCTCCTCCAAAAAATGGTCCTTTTTCAAATTCTTGGGGGCCCAAAAAATTCGGGGGTTTTGGCCTAAATTGGGGATAATGATCGGGCCTTACTTTCTTTTAAATTTATCCCGATTGTTGGTAGTCTCCCGTTTTCTGCTAATTCATCATGCAATGAGGCCCGAGCGTGCGCCCCCAAAGGGGAATCACTCATGTCGTCTCCAGTCAAAAAACCCTCATATTTTCTGTCTTCAAGCCTGCCATGGTTTTAATTAATTAATTTAATTTTTTTATTTTTTTTATAAAAAAAATGAAAAAGCACGGGGCTTTTTTGGACCCGCAAGAAGATGAAAGAACCCTTTGGCGTAAGGGGGAAAAAAGGGGACATTACTGTTTAAAAAAAAAATCCATCAAATTTGGGCAGATCAAATTTTCTGTAAAATTTTCCAGACCTAGGAGCAAATGAGTGATTGTCCAGGTCTGCGCGTTTATTTTAAAAAAATAGCGCTGTTTAAACAACGCCCAAAAAACAGGAAAAAATTTGTAAACGAAGGGGGGGGAAATCGTTAAAAAAAATTTTCTAAAAAAACTTGGGGGGCAAGAAATTTTTTTTTACACATGCAGACATTTTTTTAACCTATTGATCTATGGCTACTGGGAATGAAAGGGCGACTTTGCGTTTAAAGGGAAATGAAAATGAAAAAGACTAAAACTAAAATAGGCCCGCAGTTTTAAAGCGGCAAAAAGTATGGGCTGTAATTTTGCGTTTGGAAATCGCTTTTCCATTCCCTTAGTTTTTTGAGTTTTTAAAAAGCGCATCACCATATTTAAGGAGCTTTAAAAGACGATTTCATATGAACTAACTTTTAATGATAAAAACGGGATCAAATCATCAAAACCGAAGCAAAGTACGCATTCTGACATTCGGGGTTTGACGTTGTTAAACCCTAATTTAGCAAGGGTGTTTGAGAAAAAATATCTCAAAATTAGCAATATATTACGAAAGATGATTCTATAAACATATCCCAAAAGCAGGGCGACCTTATAAATTTTTGTTTTATGCCGAGCAAGTCGCTTAAGGTTTTTATTTGCTGGTGAAGATGAAAACCATTCAAAAGGGGAAGTGAAAGTTTTTTAATCCAAAAAACAAAAAGTCAATGTTGATTGAGGGCAGCCTAACCAAATCATGCTAGGGGCTTAAACCTTATCTCTTTTTGAGAAATAAGAAAACGTTTGGGGTGGGGGTTTTAAAAATCCAAAGTTGATTTGTTTAAAATCTACCCTTCACAGTGAAAACCTTGTATTATTTAAACAAAAATAGGTTTAGGGGTTGCCCGGGGTAACGGAGGAAATCAGAATTTTAAGGGGGAAATGGGGGGAACGAAATAAATTTTCAAATTGATAAAGAAAAGAAGCCGTAAACCGTTTTTGTCATTTTGTTTTTTAATTTGATGGCGCTGAATTTTGAAAAAAACAGATTAAAAGAAACATTACAAAAATTTTTTTTCATTTTTAAAAAGCATGTCGTTCACTTTATCCAAAGTACTACAGCGCAAGCGCAGAGAAGAGATGCGGAAATTCTGTGTTATAAAAACCCCTGAAAAAAACCCTTTCAGATTAAACAAACATTAAAAAATGCAACAAAAAACTGAGCAAGCCTTTAAAAACGCAAAACCAAACAAAAGGTATTCTGCTGTTTAATGCTTTTCATATTAAAATATGGAGCATCGATTAAGCGCTGCACAGAGGAACGGTGTTGGCTTTAGAAAGGGGATGGCGCCCCCGCGTTTTTCCTCTGGGATTTGTCTTTAGCTCTCGGCCTGGTTCATTAGCCGTAGGGGTAGAAAAAAATTTAAAAAACTAACCCAAAGCACACAGCTAGGGTTAATTTAAAAGGCTAAAAAGTTCGTTTAAACTGAAAAAAAAAGCTTGTTGACTAAAAAATCACGGATGAAGTTTAAAACGTTACAGGTCGTTTTGATGATACAAAAGAAAAAAGTTTGATTTTAAAAAAGGCGAGGGCAAGTTTTTTCAACGCAGACCCCGAGCAGAAAAAAAAGGAAGTTTAAAAAAAGTAAACGAGACTTTAAAACTCTTTTCAAACAGTCCATTAAAACCCAAAAGGGTTTTTATCTTTGTTTTTTCCAGCGCAAAAGACCGTTGTTTTTGGTTTTGATTAAGTATTTTTTTTATTTAAAAAAAATTTTTTGGTTAGAAAAAAAAGACGCATGGCAAAAAATATAAAGGAAAAGGGACGAATTGTTTGAAGGAATGCCGAGAGAGGGTTTTCAAGACATTGAATGTATTGATTTGAAGTCATGACCCAACAAACGCAGGAAGCGTTGTTAAGCTTTTTCCCCAAGTTCCAGGCAAACTAACAATGACCCGCCATTTAAAAGTAATGTAGTGTTTTAATCGACTTTTAAACATAATAAAGAAAATCTAGAAGTTTGGGTCTAATAAAAGCGACAAATTCTTTCTCTAATATTTAAACCGGTTTGGGCAGACGAACTGCTACAAGTTTCGCTCCCGCTAAAGAAGCTAAAATTGGGGCTCGGTTTGGGGGTAGGGCGAAGTCTTAGAGATTAGATTAAAAACGGCTAAGTATGCCCCGATGTAGGCAAGGCTTACATTCCGCTACCTGGGGATTGGTTTTAAAGAGAGCAGTTTTAAAATAAAAAAATTTCAGAAAAAAAAATGTTTCTGTGGGGTTTTGAAGGTGCATCATGTCCGCGAACACGCAGAGAGAGTGACTAACATCGGAATACGCCAAAGATCAAACTTCAAGGGAAAACCCTTTCCCTGTTAGGTAACCCAAAAATTGATCAGTTTGAAGAAAAAAACCCCCAATAATGTTAATGTAACACATGGGTGGGAAAAAAAATTTGGGGCCAATTAAAGTGTCCAAGAACAGTCCCAAAATAGGGGAACCCGCCAAAAGTCATGTGGACTTCTCCTAATGTTTTTTCCCCGCAGGGCCCCCAAATTTCACATTGATGCACGATGAGTTGACTAATAAGCAAAAACAAAAGATCATGGAAACAGAAATTTGCAGAAATTGTTAACAAGAATTCCATCGGCAAGCCCCGAGTGAAAAATTAAAAAAATTGTAAAAATTCTGAGTTGAAGACAGAACTAACTACGCCCCCGCCGGATCTAAAGTAGTTTTAAGAACTGGAAACGGCGCAAACAATCCATAGTAGTTTCGCAGATTCGGTCGCTTATTGTTCCTTTTTAAAGGGGAGCAACAAAAACTTCGAAAAACAGTCCTTTTAAAGGAACATCAATTTGTTATTTGCCTTCATTATTGTTAGGGCGGATGGGGTTTATCAGAACCGAATTATAAAGAGGGCCCGGGTGCTGAGAAACATTCTTAAAACGCGCACAAGTGGGAAGATGTTCTAATAATTAAATTTTCTGAAATATAAGGGCCTGAAGACCAAAAACATTGACGCGGCCCCGCATTGTTTGGGTTTGCGGTTTAGACTAAGCCCCGGTGTAAACCCCCCGAAAGACCCTGCAATTGTGGAAGTTAGAGGTGCAGCGCATAAAAAATGCAATCTTCAACTAAAGTTTGAACCCCAAGACATGGAAGCCTGTATTTTTTCACAAAATTTCGAGGTTATGACTCTCACCCTTTAATGCAAGCATAACCAGGCCTTCAGGGTAGCATGCATTGCACAGTATCAGAAAAGTACATGGTTTCACTTTAAAATAAAAGTCTTTCTACACCTATGAAAAAAAAATGGGGCATTTGGGCCCCGAGCCCTTTAATCCTGCCCATACGGAAAAATATTTTTATCAAATCTTGTTGAAAAGGGGGTTTTTCCCTTAGAAAATGAAAAGTTGGGGAAAAGGTTTGACGAAGATACATTTCCCCTAAAGGGGCGTTCTTTTCTGTTCCAGAGAAAAAAACATACGATTCAGATTCCGCATGCTCAAATGCGTGGCAAAAGTTAGAGTGTAAAACGATGGAGACTTCAGCCCCTACTTGATGGTGATGTTGTTTGTTGGCGGACGGCTTTTAAAATTTAGGAAGACCTCTGAAACATTATAGCTGGATCCTGCGCATTTTTTTCTGCGCCCGGGGGTGAGTGGGGTGCTTTCTTAAGTTTACTGGGTACAAATTTATTTATTGTCAGATTTTCAATGATTTAGATGATTGAAAACGGATTGCGTGGAGGAATTTTATGGCATCGATCATACTTTAAAGCAAACAACAATACTTTGGCGACTATGATCAAGTAAAAGGTTAATACTCATGTATTTAGACGCAAACATCGTTTGGGTTGGGGAATGGGGGCAATCATTCCATTAGAAAAATTTTTAAAATGTACACGGTTCGAAAATATTCAAAAGGCTTAAAGTGGTTTTAAAAGTTTAAAAGCCGATCAGCGCCGGTTTATTCTGAATTGCTTGAATTCCCCAGAACTCGATACCGGGATAATGATATCCCTTAGCAGCAAAAGTCTAAAGATGGATCCCAAAAGACCCCCTAAATTGGGCCTAATCTTCGGGAAAAAAATTATGTCTTCATTAAAACTTTTACAATTTTATTTAAGACAGGGGTTTTAAGCTAACAGGTTACGTATAATTTTTTTCGATCAAAAAAAAGTTCATGAAACCTACATCATGGACATGACCGAACCAAATCCACAGATGCTCAGAAAAGACTTTTTCAAGTAAAGAACAAAGCTGTTTCGGAAGCTATGGAGAAAGCACAAGGTAAGGGTGTCAATTTGGGTTTCCAGAGAGAATGAAGCAATTAAACTAACTTCAAAAATAATTTTCAGGACTTCAGAAGATTTCTGATCGCTTTTTGGCATAAGAGAAAAAAAAAAAAGTCAAATTAGACAAAAACCTGTATTTTTTGGGGGTTTTCTGTTTTAGAATTATCAAAATTTTTAGTTAGGTTTTTTAGACTATTTAACCCGTTCCAGAGTCCGGTACTTTCCAGATCAGTAGTTTTGTTATAGTATCCTCTGACGAAATCTATAAAACATGGAATTTGAAGTCTAAAGGTCATGGGGGTGGGACGGGCACATCTGTATCCCAAAGACTCGCCCCTTTACAACAATTCTAAAAAAGAAGGTTTTTTGGGAAAAATTAAAGGATGAAAAATTGGAAAAGGGGATAAGGAGTATGTGGGGTTAAGGTCGAAAAAGACAGTATTTCGGCCAGAGGGAAAAACTTAAGAAAGAAAAGGAAAATCCCCCAGTGTTGGCATCAAAATTCACATTAAAAAATACAAAAAAGTTGTTTGGCAATAAGAATTTTCTCATGACAACGTTTAAAAATCGTCTAATCTAATGAGAAACACAACGTTGTAACAAAGAACGTAGATAGAACAAAAACAAAAGTGGTTTGTTAATCCGGAGTTTTCAATGCAATCGGGGATGGAGGGCCGCATAACAGGGGGTGTTTTTTTTTTTCAACCCTTTTTTTTAAATCAAAAAGCTTCTCCCAAATTTATTTAAAAACTTTTCTCAGTTTTTTGACGAGTTTCGAAATTTTTTTTAATTTTTCAAAATATTTTTTTTCCCCATTTGGGGGGTTTGGATTGTAGGGATCTGGAGGTTTAATGCTTTTTTTAATCCTCGAAAAAAAGTTTTTAAAAGCATTCACGCATAAAAGATTCCCGTATCATTTTTTTGGTTCTTCCTTTTACCATTCTTGTTTCGTTTGCGCTTCCCTTTGGCCCTTTCCCTTTTAAACCAAAAAATTTTTTTAGTAATTAAATAAGAACTGGGAAATGTGTTGGTGGGATTATCTGCTTTCTTCTTTCACAAAAAATCTTTTGGAGTGGTTGTTTTGGGGTTGTGTCGTTTCTGTAAAAATAACGGGGGGGATTATCTTTACAATTCTTTTTTTTTTGTACGGGTCAACACTCCAAATTTGGGTGGTGCCCTGTGCGAGTTTTCCCTCTGCTTCCCCGGTAAAAAAAGGTACCTTATTTCAAAACCAAAAGGTAATAGTTTGCTGGTGAAGACTCTCCTTCAGCAACATTTTTTGTTTTTCTTTGATTGTTTTTGGTTTTAGTCCCTTTAAAATTTTCATTTTCATTGCGGCAAAACTGAGGGCAGTTTCTAACCCCTTTTGTGTTGGGAATTGTCAATCACTCTCTGTGATATGGTAGGAGAAAAGTTTTCAGCAATGTTTGTTAAAAATTTTCAACTAAAGCCGTGATCTTGAACCCTAATGCCCTTTTTAAGGTAACCTATGTTTCAACAATAAAGATTACTTGGCCTTTAAAATTTTTTCCGTCATCGCTTGAAACATGCGAGGAAAAATTTTAAAGGGCCCCGTGGTATTCGCTTATAGCGAAGCAAAAGCAGAAACACTCTTTTGTGTTTGGTTTCCGCACTTTTTATCTTTAAACTATGTCAATGATGATGGCGTTTAAATCTTTTTCGTCTAATCTATCAAGGGGAAAAAATAGAAGATCCTTTGTGGGGGGCTTGGAGTTGTTTGCAAAGTGTGGTTGTATTCGTCTAGGCCCGGTAAATAAAATTTTCAAATCGCTTGTTTTGTAACCATTTTTTTGCGTTTGTTCATGACTCCGTTTCTTGGCTTAGTTTTTAATTGCTGTGATGCCCTTCCAATACCTTGGGGAATATAGATTTTTTTCTTTTTTTTTCAGCCAAATTATGGCAACAAAAAACACGACGGTCATACCAACACAAAAAAACCGATTTTTTGCATCTTTTTTTTTTTTAAGGTTGATAAAAAGTCCTGAATTTTGGGGGGGCAATGTCTCGTTTTTTTTGCCGTTACAAAAATAAAATTGTTTTTTTGTGATAAAAAAATTTTTAAATTGTAACGAGCCCCCGTTTTTTCAGTGTTTATTAATAAAAACTAACGTCAAGTCTTGCTTTTATAGGCGTTTGTGCGCTGTGTTCCTCCAAGCTTTTTTATTCTTTTTCTCTGCCCTCATCCCCCGTTTTTAAACGCGAAATTACTTCCCTAAAAAAAACGCATTCCCACGCGCCGCCTACATTTTGCGAAGGGCCTTTTTTTAAATGTATTTTTTTCTTACATTTTATTTTCGGAATTTTCCTTGTTTTAAAAAGAAAATCTTTCGGGCAACCCAAGCTGCAATGAAACAAACATTTGCTGAATCCTTCAAAGTCGTTTCAAAAACTGTGGTTAATTCTTAAAAAGCTTTTTTCAACATTGGTATCCCACACTTTGGCCCCAATAACAGCAGAATGGTATAAAGGTTGGTAACGTTTTTTTGGGCTATTTTTAAAATAAAATAATTTTATTTAAAAAAAAAAATGAAATGAGATCCCTACAGCTACAAGGGGCCTAAAACCTCCTGAACTTTTGTGACCCAAATTGTGGCCAAGCTTTTTCCCAAAAAGGAGAGGCTGTATTTTTTTGGGAGATTTGGAAAAAACAAAAAGTTCCCCGGAACTGAATTCAGCATTGAACAAAAATTTAACAGATTCGCCGCAAAGACATTTTTAAGTTCATAAAGGTATGGGAAGCGCGCTGGGGGCAGAAGGGGGAAACGTGGGGAAAAGGTTTTAGTTTGTACACTAAACTAGTCATAGGTTTTTCCCCATTTATTCGAACAAGTCTTATATGATTTAACGCAAGATCATTTTTTCAAAGTCTTAGAGTCTCTAGGCTGTGATTTAACTATAGATTTGGGGAAAATTTTTATCGCCTTTAACATGGGTTAATAACTTTTAATCAATAGATTTTTTTTTCCCCTTTAAAATGAACGACGGGGGAAAAACTCAGAACCAGAAAACCTGATCGGTGGAGAAAATAACCAAACAGAAAACATCAGGAAACGCGAATCGGGGGCCAGTAAAAATCCCGGGGTGTTTGAAGCAGGAAAAAAATTAGCAGAGGGGAAAAAGACAAAAAAAATTAATGTTAAGAATTTTACTCAATGAAAAAATACAACCCCCAACGCCCGAACATTGATTAAAGCCCGCTATAAAAAAACCATGTACATGGGGCCCCCAAAAATTTTTGGAATTTTGAACTTAAAACTGTTGAATTTTTGGCGCCATGCTGTGTTGGGGGCGTTATTGCGGCTATAAAATTTTACCGAGGGAACAGAAAAAAAAAGCAATCAAAAAACTGGCCAAACGAAAAAGAAAAAACCGCCCCGCCAAAACCCCCAAAAACAAAACAACTTTTGAAATTTTTTAAATGGAAAAATATTTTAAAAACTTAATTTTAAATTTTTTTTTTAAAAAAAAAATAGGGGGTATTATAAATGATGAAGTCAATAAATAAAAACATGGATCATAAAAGAATTCCCTAACCAAATTGTAATCAATGCGGTTTTCGGTTGCAAAACTTTATTAAATCTTGGGAAACGTGAGCAAGACATCCCCAACAATGCGGTTTTTTGAGGCGGGTGTACTATCTTAGAATTTTACTATTTAAGATAAAACATGTGTAAAATTTTTTTATAATTATAAGAACTTGGGTTTTACTTGAGGAAAGACTTATTATGATTTAAAATGACTTAATCAGAAAATCAAGAATTTTAGAACTTGAAATAATTGGGGTGACTTGGGGATATTAAAGGGAAAAATTTAGAAAGACTTAAGTAAAAATTAGGATGACTTAGAAGTGGTTGGGGGCAAATTTAGTTAAGAACTTTTGGATGACTTTAGTGTGCGTGCGTGGGGTGGGGGGGGGGGGAGGGCGTGCGGGGGTGGGGGGGGGGGGAGGTGCGGGGGTGGGGTAGGACAAAACACACACACAAACAAACAACAAACACAAAAAACAGGACGTGCTGTAAGATTGCCTAGTTTGTGTGTCCTCTTTTCTCAACCAGGTTGCAAATGGGCTTTGGAGAGTTACAGCGTAATTGCTGTAGCCAAGCTTTTTTTGGGGGCTCTAACCCAGTGTTAGTACATCCCCATTTAATTTGGAGATTTATGAAGATAGTGCTGGCCCACATACTCCCCTCCAAAAGGTAAATGTACTAAGGGGGGCTGCTAACCCTTTTTGTTATCCAGTTGTAAGGGCCACTGCGTTTTTTAAAAAACAAACAGCCCCAAGCAGAGAGGCCAATGTCATATAGCAGCAAACCGTTTCCGCATGAGCTATCTAAAAATGATCTTACGTCATGGTGGCCGCGTGGTTTCGTGCCGCGCATGTTGCAAAGCAGCCCCCAAAAAACCCGACGCTCCCGAGGAGGGGGTATCTAAAAGATCTTAGTCAGTGGGAGGACTGCAGTGCGCGCGCAGTTTAAAAAGCCGCACCCAAAAAAAATTTTAGGCGGGCTGTACAGTTGGGTTCAGCGGGAATTTGGATTTTGCCCCCTAGTTTCTGGGGGGGTTTTTCAAAACTGTAGCAGTTTTTAATTTGCTTCAGTTTTTCATGATAAAAATGACTGGCAGACCAAAAAGTAAAAGTGGAAATGGGAAGTATTTTGCAAGGTACGTAGCTTGCGTCGTAAAATTGAATATCCCGTTTTTTCTTTTCCCGTGTTCCCCCTTTCTTTTTTTTCCTTCTTTTTTTCTTTTCCCCAGTTTTGCCAAATCAGAAAACCGACCCAAATGAATATGAAAATTATTGTTTGGGCGTCCTGCTTTTTGTTTTTTAATCCCTTTTTGCAGTTTTTTTTTTTTCATTTTTGCCGCTGAGCAGTCAAAAAGAAAGAATCTAAAAAGGTTTTCTTGATTGCAGCACGGTGCACTTCATTTGCAACAAAATAATTGTGCAAATTTTGGGGAATCAAACCCCCCCTTTTTTCTTTTTTTTCTTGTTTTTTTTTTGAAATAAATCTTCCCTTCGTTTTGGCCTTTTTGGTAGTTTCTTGGCCCACTGTTTTTGCCTTCTAGCAATGTTTGCCTTTTTAGAAATGCCCGTTTTCCCTTTAAGTAATTTTTTCTTCTTCGGTCCCCAATTCTGTTGGTTTTGGGGTGGGAATGGAACATTGCAAAACTTGATCCTGTCAGGTAAAATTAAACAGTCGCCTGCCCCAAAATCTAACAATTCTTGATGGCCGCTGTGATTCAAGAATTTCTTACTAATTCGGAAAAAAAAATATCTTCAGACATTTGTGACATTTCGCCTTGTTAAATTAAAAACTTTTTCACTGAAAAAACCACAGCCAGCCTTCCAATGTAAAAGACAGACAGCTAAGGCACAGTTAAAACACAACCTTTTTTTCGAAATAATCCAGGAACAATGGCGGAACCGTTCTTTTTGCGTGGCGGCCCGGAAGTGGCAATGACAGGACAGTCTAAACCTTCGCTTATGTTTTCAGTTAACGGGGCCGTTTAGGGGTTTCTTTTTGTTTTTTTGGGCGCGGTTTTTGGCGAGCCGGCACTGTGTGCGAGGGTCGCTTTTCTGCGCGAGCCACGCCTAAAAAAGGTTTTTTTTGTGGTCTGCCCGCCTCTCTGTCTGTCGCTGTCTCTTGTCTTCTTTTCTGCTGTTGCCGGGGATTCTTCTCTTCTTTCCCCCAAGGAAAAAGGTGCTTTTTTAAACCCTTTTGCCCAAAAATCGGTGGGGGGGTGAAAGTGGTTAGAAGAAAGGTTTCCCTGTTCCTCCCCTTAG
>CM031606.1:6798694-6808694 GCA_018398815.1 Conus ventricosus
GGAGTTGCCAGCCGGTTCGAATCGGCTTAAGCCCGACTCAGACATCCCGACGCCTTCAAGCATCGCCTCAGCCAATTTGGGCACAGCGGGGGGGGGGGGGGGGGGGGGGGGGGGCTAATCCTCATCCTCCACGGAGACGGTCCGGTCCACCCAGACAGACTAAGTGGCTGGACCGACAGGTCTCGATAGGTCTGGTCAGACATCTGGGCGCCTACCTAGACTCATCTAGCCAATTTACACTGACCATGCCCACACGTTAAGCCACACGGCGCAGTTAAGTAGGAAGGGGGGAAGGTAGTACGTGGTGGGGGTGAAATCTAGCTAATCAATTAAATGACCATTGACCACCACAGAGAGTAAGGCGTGTAGCGTGACTGTCATGATTTGAATATCCAATGGAATTAGAGGGAGATAACTTCGTGGGTATCAGCGGTAAAAATACTGACCAATGGTACTCGCCCTTTTTGACAGATCGAACGGGATAAAGAAGGATGTGAGAGTGAAGAACGGGAGAACGAGGGAGAACGAACAGAGAGACAGAGAGAGAGAGGTCTGAGTGTAATCTCTGAGGGAGAAAAGCAGAGAGATGAGGGGAGGAGAGAAGAGAACCAAGTTGAGAGATTAGCATGAGATAGTCTGCAGAGGAAGGACTGAGGAGAGATGTGGAGAGAGAGAGCTGCTAACTAATGAGGAGGAAAAGAAAGAAAAGAAAAAAAGAAAAGAAAAGCATCCATGTCCATTTGATAAGAGCAGACTAGAAGAGAGAGAGAGAGAGAGTGCAATGTGTTAATGCAGGAAGAAAGAAAGGAGAACAGATCGATGTTGATAGTCCACTGTTCTATCTTCACTGGGGTTCGACCTCATACTTGGCCAGCGCCACTTTCATCGACAGACCAACGCCAGTGCCAACAGTCTAACCTGACCAGGCGCCAGCAGACCAAGACCAGTGCCAGCAGTTTGTGTCGTGCTTGTGAAAGTGACAGTGAAAAGAAAGAAAAAAAAAGAAAGAAAAGACAGTGATTCGTGAATAGTTAAGATCACCTGGCCAGTAAAGTAGAAATCTATTTATACCCGGGTTAGTTAATGATGTTTTAGACAAATGATTTTGTGAAGTTCAGGAAAGAGAGAATGTTTTTTATTTTGTTTGATTCCATATGCATTGATGGTTCGTTCTATGAAACATGTGTAGTAAAGTTATGGACTTTACTAGTGGTTTGATGTGACGAATGCATGATATATGAATGAGATCGTAAGCAAGCTGTGAGTGTGTTTGGGCTGTGCGCTAGTCCTTCCTCCACGACATCACCCTAGGTTGACAATTATTGGCGAGCCTGCCAGGATATTCTGGCCCATTTATTATAATTGTTCAACTTCTCAGAGAGGAAGCTGGGTGGGATTCAAGTGTTGTAATCCTAAGACAAGGTGTTGTCTTACTGTATGTTCCCAAGATAGTTAAATACTAGGCTTGGCATTGCTTCCAAGATAGTTAATACTAGGCTTGGCATTTCAGCCCAGAGTACTTATTTCGCACAGATTGCCTATAATTCGCTCTCATAGTTGGGTCAGGCGCTGGCGTCTTATAAAAACTAACTACGTTGTCCCAAGCTAATATATCATTCATAGGATTGTCATTACGTCACTCGTGTCGGTAACCACCAGTTTGGCTGTCGTAGTTATAAAATCTTGTCAAAAAAAAAAAAAAAAAAAAAGAGATATAATGGCGGAAGAAAAGAACACCCCTATTGAACAACTTGTGAGCGTCGCTCGTGATCTAGGTTACTCAGGAGATGAGTTGCGTGCATTCGTTGAAAACCAACAAAAGATGGAAAGAGACGAACGCGCGGAAAGACGACGCGTCACAGTAAGAAAAAGCTAGCGCAGAGCAGGAAACAGAAAGATTAAGGATTCAGGCTAACGATAATCAGTTACGCAGGAAACAGAAAGATTAAAGGTTCAATTAGAGTTAGAGAAAGTGAGATACAACGGGAGACCACCGAGGATGGGAGTTCGGTTTCCAGTGACTCTGTGCGCATTACGCTCCCCGACCCAAGTTACCCAAATTCTCTGAAGGAACCGATTCGATTGATGCATACATCAGTCGTTTCGAAACGTTTGCGACCAGTCAGGGTTGGCCTTCAGAAGAGTGGGCAGTCATTTTGTCAGCGTTACTGACGGGTAAGGCATTACAAATTTTCACTGCGTTACCAGCGGAACAACAGTCTGATTTCGGCGCTGTGAAGGAATCGTTGATGAAAGGATTTGACCTCACAGAGGAGGGGTTCAGGAAGAAATTTCGTTCAGCTAATTACAAGCAGGTGAGACGTACACTCAGTTTGGTGCACGTTTAGATCACTATTTTGAGAAGTGGTTAGAGTTGAGTGGGACGAAAAAGGAGTTCGCTGAATTGAAAGAGCTAGTTATGAAGGAACAGATTTTGTCAGGTTGCGGCCCTGAGTTAACCATACATTTGAAAGAGAGACAGCCAGAGACAGCAGGAGAGTTGTTGAAGTTCGCAGAGGTGTATAGAGAGGCACGTTTTGGGCACTAAGTGCAGGAGAAACAGGTGCTAGGCACAGGTGAGAAAGAGTGCAAGGAGACTAGGAGAGTTTCCTGCAAAGTCTGCAAACCCAGTGGGTGGGGCAGAAGGAAGGGCAAAGGGACATTAGGTGTTTCATTTGTCACATGAGAGGGACATGTGGCGAGGGATTGTCGCATGAGGTTCCAGAAGGCGCAGCCTTGCAAGAGGTGGATAAGGGTCGTCAAGGGAAACGACCTGCAGTGGAACCAAAAGGGATTCAGTCTGAAGAGGGTGGAGTGCAGCTTATGACTAGCACTGGATAGCAGTCAGTGTCAGGATGGAGGGCACTAGGCTGAGTGGTTCGTTACCAGTGGAAGAAGGGTGGATTGGCCAGCAGAGGGTGAAAGTGTACGAGACACTGGTTGTTCATGCGGGGTAGTACGAACAACGCTGGTCGAGAAAGGGGATTTGACAGGGCAAATCCAGACCTGTACTCCAATCGATGGCACTGTGAGGGAGTTTCCAGTTGCTAAGATAGAAGTACGTACCCTTACTCTCAGGCGAGTTGTCTGCGTTGGTGATGGAGAAACCCCTTCATGATTTGATCATCGAAATATCCAGGTGCAAGGGATCCAGGGATCCTGAGTTGTTGACTGCTACAGGGGCAGCAGTTTCAAACACGGAGCAAGAAGGAGGAAAGGTTGATAAACCGTTAGTCGTTCCGGCAAGGAAGTCAGGCATAGATGTGTCGCCTGATGAGTTTTAGGGCAGCGCAGGAACAAGACCCTTCGCTCGTGAAGTCTTGGGAGTTGGCAAGAGGTGAGAGAGAAACAGGAGGTTAGAGAGGTGAGACAGAATTTCTTGTGAAAGGCGGGCTGTTGTAACCGAGTGTTCACCAAGGGGAAGACAGGTAAGGTGACCACTCAGTAGAGGTACCAGCAGGTTATCGTGAAAACTGTCATGTCAGTGGGTCACGAGTCGCTCATGGCGGGTCATCTCGGCACCAGCAAAACAGCTGACCGAATCTTTGATGACTTTCATTGGCCAGGAGCAATGGCAGACATCAAGCGTTTTTGCATGTCATGTGACGTGTGTCAAAGGTCAGCCACAAGAGGGTGAAAGGAAGGCGCCTCTTAAACAGCCTCCTTTAATTGACACACCATTCAGGAGGGTGGCTGTTGATCTGATTGGCCCAATCGCGCCCTGTTCCAAAGGTGGGCACAGGTATGTGTTGACACTTGTGGACTACGCGACCAGATACCCAGAAGCAGTTGCATTGAAAGGCGTAGATACGCAACAGGTCGCTGAAGGCTGGTAGACATCTTTTCTCGCGTGGGTGTGCCAGCACAAATTCTCAGTGACAGGGGGTCACAGTTCACCTCAGGCGTGATGAAGGAGGTCAACAGGCTGCTAGGGATCACACAGCTGCTCACTACCCCATACCATCCACAATGCAATGGCTTGTGGAAAGATTCAACGGTGTGCTGAGGGCATCTTAAAGAAGCTCTGTGAGGAAAGGCCAGCAGATTGGGACCGCTACATTCCAGCGGCACTGTTTGCCTACAGGGAAGCCCCTCAGGAAAGCACAGGCTTTTCGCCCATTTGAGCTGCTGTATGGGCGGACAGTTCGGGACCAGTGTGCATTCTCAAAGAGCTGTGGTCCGGAGAACAGGAGTCCGAAGAGGTCAAAACCACTTATCAGTATGTGGTGGACCTACGCAATAGGCTCGAGGAGACATGTAAGGTCGCAAGGGAGAGCTTGCAGGAGGCTAGGGTCGTTCCAGAAGAAGCAATATGACAGGAAGGTGAGGAAGCAATTCCTCAGGGGGAGATCGAGTCCTGTTACTGCTTCCCACGGATCACAACAAGCTGCTGATGCATTGGAAGGGACCATTCACCATCATTGAGAAGGTAGATCAGGACTACCGAATCGATGTGAATGGGAAATCAAAACTTTCCATGCAAATTTGCTCCGCAAATATATTCAGCGTGAGACTCAGCACATAGGCGCAGCAGCAATCATTGATGGAGGTGAAGGAGACCCAGCAGAAGAAGGGGAGATTTTGTTGCCTGAGTTTCCAGGAGAAGAGTCATACAGGGACGTGTCACTGTATAAGGGCTAGACAGTAGGAACAGAGGAAGTGAGGGGCTCCTAGAACAGTATAGGCGTCCCTGACTGATAAACCAGGCAGGACAACTCTAGAGACATGTACGGTGGAGTTAACATCGCAAAAACCCGTACATGTGAAAGCCTACCCGATCCCATATGCCACCAAGCAAGTGATCGAGGAGGAGGTAGAAAAGATGTTGGACCTTGGGGTGATTGAACCGTCCAAATCATCGTATAGGCACCCGTCGTCTTAGTGAGGAAAAAGTCAGGTGAGCATCGATTCTGTGTTGACTATAGACGTCTGAACAGTGTCACCAAGGTCGATGCAGAGGTCATACCGAACATGGAAGACCTGTTCGCTCAGATCGCCACAAGCAAGAGCCAGTATTCACCAGGGTAGATCTGAGCAAGGGTTACTGGCAAATAGCCTTGAGTGAGGACTCAAAGGAAGTCACAGCATTCTCCACTCCTATGGGGCTATACCAGTGGCGAGTACTTCCTTTTGGTATGGTCAACGCGCCTGCAGTCTTCTCTCGATGATGAGGAAGTTATTG
Organism: Conus ventricosus; assembly: GCA_018398815.1. Classification (NCBI taxonomy): domain Eukaryota; kingdom Metazoa; phylum Mollusca; class Gastropoda; order Neogastropoda; family Conidae; genus Conus; species Conus ventricosus. The sequence continues at coordinate 6,803,877 of CM031606.1, forward strand.
ACGGGATTGGAAGGCGTTGTGAATTTCATGGATGACATTCTGATAGCATCCGAGACATGGGAGGAGCATATGAGGCAGCTAGGAGCAGTTTTAGAGAGGTTGAGACAAGCCAATCTCACAGCCAGACCAACAAAGTGCCAGGTTGGTTTTCCAAGCCTGGAGTTCCTAGGTTTGTTGTCGGAGGCGACACAAAGCAGCCGGAAAGAGAAAGGTGGAGAAGATGATGAATTCAGAGAGACCAAAGACCAAAACAAAGTCAGGAGTCTGCTAGGTTTTATTGGGTTCTATAGGGAGTTTGTTCCAAATTTCGCAGCAATCACGAGTCCTCTCAGTGATTTGGTCAAGGCAGGGAAACCGGCAGTGGTCGAGTGGTCAGACGCTGCAGAGCAAGCACTGCAGACGGTGTTGGAAGACTAGGTTCCCGTCCCATCTTGAAGCTACCAGATATTCCAAACCATTTTTGTTGCGGACAGATGCATCAGTGGTGGGATAGGTGCAGTATTGTTGCAGGAGCACGAAGGGGTCGAGTTTCCTGTGAGGTATGCTAGCAGGAAGTTGACAAAGTGTGAAGAAGGGTACGCAACGGTGGAGAAGGAGTGTTTAGCTTCGTGTGGGCCGTGCAGAATTTCCACAAATACTTGTATGGGAAAGAGTTCGTGATAGAGACAGATCATCAACCACTCAAATCCTGCAGGAGGCGCAGTTGAAAAACAGCAGATGCTGCGTTGGGCAATGGCATTGCAGCCCTACAGGTACCGAGTGCAGTACATTCCCGGTCGACAGAATGTCGGAGCTGACTATTTAAGCCGTGTAGTCTAGCAAGCTGCAACTCAGAGAAGTCAGTCATATCCGGGGTGCTTTGTTGATAATATGTGTGATTACAGTTATGTTGATTGGATATGGGTTCATTCCCAGTTGGCTATGTTCATAATTTTGTGTGAGATTTGTTCATGTAAATGTAGTTATGCTTGAGCATACAGTCGCTTGTGTAGTGATGCATTATTTGCAATAAGTGAGGATGGAGATTCCTCAGTGAAGTGTCATGGATCGTGATCATATTATATTGTGCTTTGCATAAGAATTGTGGAAAGGAGAGATGGCAATCCGCAGGTAGGGGAATTGCATAAGTTGCTCAGAGGTCGTTATAAAAAAAAAGGGCGAAATAACGCAAGAGCGCACATCAATGATAACTCATTGGGGCGGTATTCACTAATGATATATCCTATAATTTATAAACCGTTTGTTTGTAAAGTATTTTCAAACTTTGCACGTGTAGCTGTGTGTCAGCAAATTCGGTTGTTGTCTTTTTTTGTACCGTTGTTTTGAGACAATGCGGTGCATAGTCTTTTGCAAGGGGAAATTGTCACGGTCAAAAATAAACACAAGCAAAGTCGTGGAGTGCCAGCCGTTCGAATCGGCTTAAGCCCGACTCAGACATCCCGACGCCTTCAAGCATCGCCTCAGCCAATTTGGGCCACAGCGGGGGGGGGGGGGGGTGGGGGGGGGGGGGGGGGGGGGGGGGGGGGGGGGGGCTAATCCTCATCCTCCACGGAGACGGTCCGGTCCACCCAGACAGACTAAGTGCTGGAACCGACAGGTCTCGATAGGTCTGGTCAGACATCTGGGCGCCTACCTAGACTCATCTAGCCAATTTACACTGACCAGTGCCCACACGTTAAGCCACACGGCGCCAGTTAAGTAGGGAAGGGGGAAGGTAGTACGTGGTGGGGTGAAATCTAGCTAATCAATTAAATGACCAATTGACCACCACAGAGAGTAAGGCGTGTAGCGTGACTGTCATGATTTGAATATCCAATGGAATTAGAGGAGATAACTTCGGGTATCAGCGGTAAAAATACTGACCAATGGTACTCGCCCTTTTGACAGATCGGAACGGGATAAGAAGGATGTGAGAGTGAGAGAACGGGAGAACGAGGGGAGAACGAACAGAGAGACAGAGAGAGAGAGGTCTGAGTGTAATCTCTGAGGAGAGAAAAGCAGAGAGATGAGGGAGGAGAGAAGAGAACCAAGTTGAGAGATTAGCATGAGATAGTCTGCAGAGGAAGGACTGAGGAGAGATGTGGAGAGAGAGAGCTGCTAACTAATGAGGAGGAAAAGAAAAAAAAGAAAAAAAGAAAAGAAAAGCAACCATGTCCATTTGATAAGAGCAGACTAGAAGAGAGAGAGAGAGAGTGCAATGCGTTAATGCAGAAGAAAAGAAAGGAGAACAGATCGATGTTGATAGTCCACTGTTCTATCTTCACTGGGGTTCGACCTCATACTTGGCCAGCGCCACTTTCATCGACAGACCAACGGCCAGTGCCAACAGTCTAACCTGACCAGGCGCCAGCAGACCAAGACCAGTGCCAGCAGTTGTGTCGTGCTTGTGAAAGTGACAGTGAAAAGAAGAAAAAAAAAGAAAAGAAAAGACAGTGATTCGTGAATAGTTAAGATCACCTGGCCAGGTAAAGTAAAAATCTTTTATACCCGGGTTAGTTAATGATTTTTAGACAAATGATTTTGTGAAGTTCAGGAAAGAGAGAATGTTTTATTTGTTTGATTCCATATGCATGATGGTTCGTTCTATGAACATGTGTAGTAAAGTTATAGACTTTACTAGTGGTTTGATGTGACGAATGCATGATATATGAAATGAGATCGTAAGCAAGCTGTAGTGTGTTTGGGCTGTGCGCTAGTCCTTCCTCCATCGACATCCTCCCTCCTCATATCCAACATTGTATTTCTCCCCCTGGGTACAAACATTGTATTCCTTCCCCCCTGGGTAACAAACATTGTATTCCTTCCCCCTGGGTACAAACATTGCATTCCATCCCCCTGGGTACAAACATTGCATTCCATCACCCCTGGTACAAACATCATCTTCCTCCTCATTCCAACGTTGTATTCCTTCCCTCTGGGTACAAACATTGTATTCCTTCCCCCCTGGGTACAAGCATCATCGTCCCTCCTCATTCAACATTGTATTTCTTCCCCCTGGGTACAAACATTGTATTCCTTCCCCCTGGGTACAAAAATGTATTCCTTCCCCCTGGGTACAAACATTGTATTCCTTACCCCTGGTACAAACATCATCTTCCCTCCTCATTCCAACATTGCATTCCTTCCCCCTGGGTACAAGCATTGTATTCCTTCCCCCTGGGTACAAGCATCATCGTCCCTCCTCATTCCAACATTGTATTCCTTCCCCCAAGGTACAAACATTGTATCCTCCCCCCCCCCCCCCCCCCCCCCCCCAGTACAAACTTTATCCCCCCCCCCCCCCCCCCCCCCCCCCCCCCAATACAAACATTGTATTCCATCCCCCCCCCCCCCCCCCTGGGTACAAACATTGTACCCCCCCCCTGGTACAAACATTGTATTCCTTCCCCCTGGTACAAACATCATCTTCCCTCCTCATTCCAACATTGTATTCCTTCCCCCTGGGTACAACACTGTATTCCTTCCCCTCCTGTACAAACATTGTATTCCTTCCCACCCTGGGTACAAACATTGTATTCCTTCCCCCCTGGTACAACATCATCTTTCCTCCTCATTCCAACATTGTAATTCCTTCCCCTGGGTACAAACATTGTATTCCTTCCCCCCTGGGTACAAACATTGTATCCCCCCCCGGGTAGAAACATTGTATTCCTTCCCCATGGGTACAAACATTGTATTCCTACCCCCTGGGTACAAACATCATCTTCCCTCCTCATTCCAACATTGTATTCTTCCCCCTGGGTACAAACATTGTATTCCTTCACCCTGGGTTAAAACATGTATTCCTCCCCCTGGGTACAAACATTGTATTTATTCCCCAATGGGTACAAACATTGTATTCCTCCCCCTGGGTACAAACATTGTATTCCTTCCCCCTGGGTACAACTATTGTATTCCTTCCCCCCTGGGTACAAACATCAATCTTCCTTCCTCATTCCAACATTTGTAATTCCTTCCTCCTGGGTACAAACATTGTATTCCTTCCCCCCTGGGTACAAACATCATGTTCCCGCCTCATTCCAACATTGTATTCTTCCCCCTGGGTACAAACATTGTACTTCCCTTCCCCCTGGGTACAAAACATGTATTCCTTCCCCCTGGTACAAACATTGTATTTCTTCCCCCTGGGTACAAACATTGGTTTCCTTCCCCATGGGGACAAACATTGTAATCCTTCCCCCTGGGTACAAGCATTGCATTCCTTCCCCCTGGGAAAAAACATTGTATTCCTTCCCCCTGGGTACAAACATCTTCTTCCCCCTCATTCCAACATTGTATCCCTTCCCCCTGGGTACAAACATTGTGTTCCTTCCCCTGGGTACAAACATTATATTCATTCCCCCTGGTACAAACATCATCTTCCCTCCTCATTCCAACATGTATTCCTTGCCCCTGGGTACAAACACTGTATTCCTTCCCCCTGGGTACAAACACTTTATACCTTCCCCCAAGGTACAAACATTGTATTCCTTCCCACTGGGTACAAACATTGTAATCCTTCCCCCTGGGTACAAACATTGTATTCCTTCCCCCTGGGTACAAACATTGTAATCCTTCCCCCTGGGTACAAACATTGTATTCCTTCCCCCTGGTACAACATTGTATTCCCCTCCCCCCCCCCCCCCCCCCCCCCCCCCCCCCCCCCCCCGAATACAAACATTGTAATCCTTCCCCCTGGGTACAAACATTGTATTCCTTCTCCCTGGGTACAAACATTGTATTCCTTCCCCCCGGGTACAAACATCATCTTCCCTCCTCATTCCAATATTGTATTCCTTCCCCTGGGTACAAACATTGTATTTCCTTCCCCCTGGGTAC
>CM031606.1:6813694-6818694 GCA_018398815.1 Conus ventricosus
GGCGACGACCCGTTCACAGGGCACGGAGCTCTTCAGGCCTGGCGTGTAGCTGATTACTCAGTTATGAAGTCTTCTGTTCAGGGAAGAGATCCCTGTAAAGTGTTCTCTCAAGATCGGGATACCTGGAGGGTGTTCTCCTCTAAGGAGAGTGAGCTCTGTATGGTGTTTTCTCAGAATGGTGACCCTGTAAGGCGTTCTCTCAAGGTGATAATTCTTGTAAGATGTTTTCTCAGAATGGTGATCCCATAGGTTGAGATCCCTGAGGAACAGATCGGTGTAAGGTGTTCCATTCAGAAAGGCCATCTGCTTCAGGTGTTGTTTCTAAGGATGGTGATCCCTGTACGGACTTCTGTATTGATGGTGATCCCTGTAAGGTGTTCTGTATTGATGGTGATCCCTGTACGGACTTCTGTATTGATGGTGATCCCTGTACGGACTTCTGTATTGATGGTGATCCCTGTACGGACTTCTGTATTGATGGTGATCCCTGTACGGACTTCTGTATTGATGGTGATCCCTGTAAGGTGTTCTATAAGGTGGTGGCTCCTGTAGGATGTTCTCTTGGGATAGTGATCCATTCGGGGTGTTCTGTCGGGATAATGATCCATTTGGGGTGTTCTCTAGGGATGGTGATCCATTTGAGGTGTTCTCTTTCGATGGTGATCTCTGTAGGGTGTTCTTTCTGGTTGTTAATCCCTATAGGAAGTTCTTTAAGATGGTGATCCATGTAGGGTGTCCCTAAGGATGGTGACCCCTGAAAGGTGTTCTGTAAGGATGGTGACCCCTGAAAGGTGTTCTGTAAGGATGGTGACCCCTGAAAGGTGTTCTGTAAGGATGGTGACCCCTGAAAGGCGTTCTGTAAGGATGGTGGTTCCTGTTGGTGTCCTATTCAGGATGATAATGTCTGTAAGTTGTTCCATTCAGCGCAGTGATCTCTGTGGGTGTCCTAGTCAGGATGATGATGTCTGTAAGTTGTTCCATTCAGCGCAGTGATCTCTGTGGGTGTCCTAGTCAGGATGATGATGTCTGTAAGTTGTTCCATTCAGCGCAGTGATCTCTGTGGGTGTCCTAGTCAGGAGGATGATGTCTGTAAGTTGTTCCATTCAGCGCAGTGATCTCTGTGGGTGTCCTAGTCAGGAGGATGATGTCTGTAAGTTGTTCCATTCAGCGCAGTGATCTCTGTGGGTGTCCTAGTCAGGAGGATGATGTCTGTAAGTTGTTCCATTCAGCGCAGTGATCTCTGTGGGTGTCCTAGTCAGGAGGATGATGTCTGTAAGTTGTTCCATTCAGCGCAGTGATCTCTGTGGGTGTCCTAGTCAGGATGATGATGTCTGTAAGTTGTTCCATTCAGCGCAGTGATCTCTGTGGGATGTTTCCTGAGGATTGTGATTCCTTTATCCCAGTGGGATGTTTTCTTAGAAAGGTGATCTCTGTGGGGTGTTTTCTCAGGATAGTGATCCCAGTAGAGTGTTTTCTTGGGATGATGATTATTGTAGCTTGTTCTCTCAGGATAGAGATCAGTGTAGCTTGTTCTCTCAGGATGTTGATTCCTGTAGAAAGTTATCTCAAAATGGTGATCCCTGTAGAAAGCTGTCTCAAAAAGGTGATCCGTGAAGAAAGTTCTCTCAGAATGGTGATCCCTGTAGAAAGCTGTCTCAGAATGGTGATCCCCGTAGAAAGTTATCTCATAATGGTGATCCCTGTAGAAAGTTCTCTCATAATGGTGATCCCTGTAGAAAGTTCTCTCAGAATGGTGATCCTGTAGAAAGTTCTCTCAGAATGGTGATCCCTGTAAAAAGTTATCTCATAATGGTGATCCCTGTAGAAAGTTATCTCAAAATGGTGATCCGTGAAGAAAGTTCTCTCAGAATGGTGATCACTGTAGAAAGTTCTCTCAGAATGGTGATCCGTGAAGAAAGTTCTCTCAGAATGGTGATCCCTGTAGAAAGTTATCTCAAAATGGTGATCCCTGTAGAAAGTTCTCTCAGAATGGTGATCCCTGTAGAAAGTTAACTCAAAATGGTGATCCCTGTAGAAAGTTCTCTCATAATGGTGATCCCTGTAGAAAGTTCTCTCATAATGGTGATCCCTGTAGAAAGTTCTCTCATAATGGTGATCCCTGTAGAAAGTTCTCTCAGAATGGTGATCACTGTAGAAAGTTCTCTCATAATGGTGATCCCTGTAGAAAGTTCTCTCAGAATGGTGATCCCTGTAGAAAGTTCTCTCATAATGGTGATCACTGTAGAAAGTTCTCTCAGAATGGTGATCCCTGTAGAAAGTTCTCTCAGAATGGTGATCCCTGTAGAAAGTTCTCTCAGAATGGTGATCCCTGTAGAAAGTTCTCTCATAATGGTGATCCCTGTAGAAAGTTCTCTCAAATTGGTGATCCCTGTGGAACGTTCTCTCAGAATGGTGATCTGTGAGGAAATTCTCTCAGAATGGTGATCTGTGAAGAAAGTTCTCTCAGAATGGTGATCCCTGTAGAAAGTTCTCTCAAATTGGTGATCCCTGTAGAAAGTTCTCTCAGAATGGTGATCTGTGAAGAAAGTTCTCTCAGAATGGTGATCCCTGAATGGAGTTCCCTTAGGAAAGTGATCCCTGCAGGGTGTTCTCTGAGGAAGATGATCCCTGAGGGCTGTTCTCTGAGGAAGGTAATTCCTGCATGGTGCTCTTTCAGGAAGGTAATTCCTGCAGTGTGCTCTATGAGGAAGATGATCCCTGCAGGGTGTTCTCTGAGGAAGGTGATCCTTGCAGGGTGTTCTCTGAGGAAGGTGATCCTTGCAGGTGTTCTCTGAGGAAGGTGATACTTGCAGGGTGTTCTCTGAGGAAGGTGATCCTTGCAGGGTGTTCTCTGAGGAAGGTGATACTTGCAGGGTGTTCTCTGAGGAAGGTGATCCTTGCAGGGTGTTCTCTGAGGAAGGTGATACTTGCATGGTGTTTTCTATGAGGAAGGTGATCCCTGCAGGGTTCTCTGAGGAAGGTGATCCCTGCAGAGTGTTCTCTGAGGAAGGTGATCCTTGCCGGTGTTCTCTGAGGAAGGTGATCCCTGCAAGGTGTTCTCTGAGGAAGGTGATACTTGCAGGGTGTTCTCTGAGAAAGGTGATCCCTGCAAGGTGTTCTCTGAGGAAGGTGATCGCTGCAGGGTGTTCTCTGAGGAAGATGATCCCCGCAGTGTGTTTTATGAGGAAGGTGATCCCTGCAGGGTGTTCTCTGAGGAAGGTGATCCCTGCAGGGTGATCTCTGAGGAAGGTGATCCCTGCAGTGTCTCTGAGGAAGGTGATACTTGCAGGGTGTTCTCTGAGGAAGGTGATCCCTGCAGGGTGTTCTCTGAGGAAGGTGATCCCTGCAGGGTGTTCTCTGAGGAAGGTGATCCCTGCAGGGTGATCTCTGAGGAAGGTGATCCCTGCAGTGTCTCTGAGGAAGATGATCCCTGCAGGGTGTTCTCTGAGGAAGGTGATCCCTGCAGGGTGTTCTCTGAGGAAGGTGATCCCTGCAGGGTGTTCTCTGAGGAAGGTGATCCCTGCAGTGTGTTCTCTGAGGAAGGTGATCCCTGCAGGGTGTTCTCTGAGGAAGGTGATCCCTGCAGGGTGTTCTCTGAGGAAGGTGATCCCTGCAGGGTGTTCTCTGAGGAACGTGATCCCTGCAGGGTGTTCTATGAGGAAGATGTTCCCTGCAGGGTGTTCTCTGAGGAAGGTGATCCCCGCAGGGTGTTCTCTGAGGAAGGTGATCCCTGCAGGGTGTTCTCTGAGGAAGATGATCCCTACAGGGTGTTCTCTGAGGAAGGTGATCCTTGCAGGGTGTTCTCTGAGGAAGATGATCCTTGCAGTGTGTTCTCTGAGGAAGGTGATCCTTGCAGGGTGTTCTCTGAGGAAGATGATCCTTGCAGTGTGTTCTCTGAGGAAGGTGATCCTTGCAGGGTGTTCTCTGAGGAAGATGATCCCTGCAGTGTGTTCTCTGAGGAAGATGATCCCGGCAGGGTGTTCTCTGAGGACGATGATCCCTGCAGGGTGTTCTCTGAGGAAGGTGATCCCTGCAGGTGTTCTCTGAGGAAGATGTTCCCTGCAGGGTGTTCTCTGAGGAAGGTGATCCCCGCAGGGTGTTCTCTGAGGAAGGTGATCCCTGCAGGGTGTTCTCTGAGGAAGATGATCCCTGCAGGGTGTTCTCTGAGGAAGGTGATCCTTGCAGGGTGTTCTCTGAGGAAGATGATCCTTGCAGTGTGTTCTCTGAGGAAGGTGATCCTTGCAGGGTGTTCTCTGAGGAAGATGATCCTTGCAGTGTGTTCTCTGAGGAAGGTGATCCTTGCAGGGTGTTCTCTGAGGAAGATGATCCCTGCAGTGTGTTCTGTGAGGAAGATGATCCCGGCAGGGTGTTCTCTGAGGAAGATGATCCTTGCAGTGTGTTCTCTGAGGAAGGTGATCCTTGCAGGGTGTTCTCTGAGGAAGATGATCCCTGCAGTGTGTTCTGTGAGGAAGATGATCCCGGCAGGGTGTTCTCTGAGGAAGATGATCCCTGCAGGGTGTTCTCTGAGGAAGGTGATCCCTGCAGGGTGTTCTCTGAGGAAGATGATCCCTGCAGGGTGTTCTCTGAGGAAGATGATCCCTGCAGTGTGTTCTGAGGAAGATGATCCCTGCAGGGTGTTCTCTGAGGAAGATGATCCCGGCAGGGTGTTCTCTGAGGAAGATGATCTCTTCACGGCATTCTGTCAGGAGGGCCATATCTGCTGTTCTCTAAAGAAGGAGATCAGCATATGTTTTTTCAAAGAATGTTGATCACTGTATGGCGTTCTCGTCGCTGTTTGTATTCCGTCAGGAAAGAGATTTCTGTATAGTGTTCCCTGAGGAAGGGCATACCTGGATCATGTTAATTCTCTCAAGAAGGATATCCCTGTATAGTGTTCTGTAAGACTGACGATCTTGATAAGGTCTTCGCTAAGCATGGGATCCCTTTATAGTGTTCTCACAGGCTGGGTATCCTTGTAGGGTGTTCTCTAATCATACAGG
>CM031606.1:6823694-6836194 GCA_018398815.1 Conus ventricosus
AGATTGTCATGCTAAATCCTCCCATCTCCGTTATTATTGATCTATTAGTTAAAAACCCTGCGCACTGTGATTTCATTACATAGCAATTGTGGTGGAACGTACGCACATAAGGACTACTCTGCGCGCAGTGACACTTCCTGGCTGAAACAAAACTGAAACTGAACCTCCTAATTCAGGCGTGAGGCCAGCCATGAGGTAAGACCCCCCCCCCCCCCCCCCCCCCCCCCCACACACACACACACACAAGTCAAGGTCAAGGCCAAGGTCGTGTCACGTAGACCAACCACTCCTCGTCAACACTGTCGCCCTCTCTTGCCTCTTGACGACGCCGCACGCCAGTCAAGGAGGGCGGTTACGCCATCCAAGGGGCGATAAGCAGCCTGCCGTGGAGTGGCAGCAGCTGCACAGGGCGGCGAGTGGCGGGATGGTGGTGGTGGCTGATCAGATAGAGGAGGATTGGAGAGGTTGCACGTTGCACCGTGTCCACTGCCGATAGCCCGGTGTTGGGCCTATCACCGCTCCACTGCACTGTCCCACTTGTCCCAGCCACTTCAGACCGCCCGCCCATCCAAACATCTCCGCTTGTTGGCCTCTCTCTCTCTCTCTCTCTCCTCTCTCTCTCTCTCTCTCTCTCTCTCTCCTCTGTTTGTCTGTCTGTCTCTCTCTCTCTCTCTCTCTCTCCTTGTCTCTCTCTCTTTCTCACACTCTCTCTCTGTCTCTCTCTCTGTCTCTCTCCCACTGTCTGTCTCTGTTTCTGTCTCTCTCTCTCTCTCTCTCTCTCTCTCTCTCTTCAATATGTGTGTTAATCTCTTCTCTCTCTCTCTCTCTCTCTCTCTCTCTCCTCTCTCTCTCTCTCTCTCTCTCTCTTGAACTCTCTTGAACTCTCTTGAACCAAATGACAACGTGAAAAAGGCGCTACGACTCGATTGTTCAAACAAAATTAATGCTCTACCATTCTGATCGATTTTCATGGTTCAGTGAAAAAACGTAATGAATGTTGAAACTGGGTGGTAGATTTCTTGTTGCTGTCATATTTACAAAGAGGTCAGGAGTCTCTCTCTGTTTCTTTTCATTTACTTCCATCCACGCCCCCCCCCCCCCTTTTTCATTTACTTCCATCCACGCCCCCCCCCCCCCTCCCCCCCCCCCCCTTTGGGGTGTTAATTGGATTGTGATGTGTCACCCTCAGTGTTGAAAACACCACAGGATTAGTGTTCTACACTGACAGTGGTTCTGGCTTTATAATACCAACTTTAAATGTCTGGAAATCATATTATTTAGGAAAGGGATTTTCAATCTATACCTTAAAATGATATGCAATACTGAAGGTTTTGACTTACATATATGATGAACCAGTTGCTTTCTATAAAATTTTACTTTGTGTTGATTCCAAATCTGTGTTACAATCACTAGAGCCTTGGGACTGCAAAGCTAGAAAAGATTTGCTTTTCGAAATAAAACATCTACTGCATTGTCTCATAACTCTAGGCATAAGAATGGATTTTTGTTGGGTCCTGTCTCACTGTGGTATAAAGTGGAATTTAATAGCAGACCCTCTTGGAAAAGAAGGAGCAAACAGAAACGCTGAAACTTTATTAAGCAATCACTTATATTCATCCTCTCGTGAATTAATACAAATTATGGGAAAATATATACATAAGCGCGCGCGCACACACATACACATTAGTACTTCCTGGTAGCTGCTGGCATCGCCCCACAATGTCGGAGCTAGTGAACAAGAAGACTTTATCAGACAAAGACTTTCTCGAGTGAAATAGGGATATAGACCGTTTACGAGTAGAAAGATAATTGAGACAAACAGATTCCGAGTGGAAAGGTCAGTTAAATAAACAATTTACGAGTGTGCGACAAGTGTGTGGTTTAGAATGTGCGCTTGACCTGGTGCGCCTGCAGACGATTGATTCGCCGTGCTGACACCTTTGACCCACAAGCGGTCCTTCGCCTCCCCTGGATGACGCCGGGACAGGCTAAGTGGCTGAGTGTGGCGTCTTGGTGCCTGGCGCTGAGGTCGTCTCTGACTGCTTGGTCTTGCAACTGCAACAAACAGAGAGAGAGAGAGAGAGAGAGAGAGAGAGAGAGAGAGAGAGAGAGAGGAGGGAGAAGAGAGAGAGAGAGAGAGAGAGAGAGAGAGAAGAGAGAGGGGAGAGAGAGAGAGAGAGAGAGAGAGAAGAGAGAGAGAGAGAGAGGGGGGGAGAGAGAGAGAGAGAGACGCTTTGACGCTTTGACGCTTTTGATGATTTATTGCCTTCAGCTATAGGGCCATTAAGGCAAGGGGGTACACATACGACTGGACACATTGCATCATGAAAGTATAAGAAAAATACACATTGTATCATTAAATTAAAAGGAAACTAAATGATTAAATAAACAAAACAATCAGAACGTAAAGGATTTAAGGATCAATCACATTGTCAGGATGGAAACAGATATTATATCAAACTACTCACACGTAAACGATCAAATCATATTAGAGGACTTCCGTACAGGACGTCCTTTCCTACGCTACCGTTCCCGTCCCTTTAGTTTCCAAAACCCCAGTTCCCAATCCCTTCTCTCACCTTGCACGAACAAACAAAAACAGTAAACGCAAGCTCACATTCTTCCATTCCTCCTCCCAACCTCACCCTCTAATCCGACAGATCCCTGACCGCCCGATCGCCCTCCCCCCCCCCCCCCCCCCCCCACCCCCACCTTCCCTGATCCACTCCCGACCTCGCCAGTTCCAAACGCACGCAAGCTCATGTGCGCGCGCACGCGCGCACACACACACATACACACACACACACACACACACACACACACACACACTGAGACTACATGGCCATCCACTAATTACAAAAGAACATACTAAAGACAAAACAAGGAACATTAGATTACAGTACTGTTGTCATAAGTTCTATCTTCTTTTTTCTCGTCTTGGTAGCATCAGTTAAATACTTAGCAAGGCCAATGATAGTTGCATCATTATCTGTTGCCAAAAGATTAATTAAACCACTTACTGTAGCTCGACATGATCATTTGAAAAAAGGATATTTTCGGCGAATATCTGACAAGAAGCAACAATGAAAAAGAAAGTGCACTTCATCCTCTTTGTTGTGACCGCACATTGGGCAGTCAACACTTCGTTTGCTGGTCATAAACCAGTGTTTTGCAGCGCCTAGACCATGCACTCTTAATCTAAACTTTACCAGATTTTCCCCTCATCTTTTTATTCGTTATCAAAGTTAGATACCTCTCAGCTTCAAACGTGATTTTAAAAGAACGGTACCACTCATATTTATCGTTATCTTCAATTTCAGAATGCCAATTTTGTTTATAACATGAAACAATTCTGTCCTTAAATTCTGATATAAACCCCTCCTCAGAGCCAACACCTTGACACAACCATACTACACCAAAACCATTTTCTGTTAGAGTGTTCCTAACTTTTGATGCCCAATTGTAATTGCCTGCTTCTAATTGTAATAAACAACATATCATAGGCTTGCCTACATATTCTATTAGTTGGCTGTTTTAACCAGTCGCAGCCAGTATTTAATACATTTTACAGCAGTTCGAACGAACAAAGGATATCTTCCTTTTTTTCTTCCGTAACTCATTTTATTTGAAGAGTGTAGTGGTAAAACCCAGGAATCGTTTTAATGGCAAAAGTATGTACTTTTCTATTAACCCTGTATCTTCTAACCCCCATCCCTTCTGCTGCGTAAGTCAATATGGGCTCAATCTGAGTATCAAAAAGCTTCCAGAATAGGGAAGGATCAATTGTATGTAGTTTCTTTAGTGATTTTAGAATTTGAATAACGCCCATTTACCTTTTCTACTCATGTCTAGAAGGCAGCATTCATACTTAATTTTGTTGTCAATATCAAGCCTAAGTATTTGTATGTGTTTTTTACTCTTATAACTTCGTTTCCATATGTCCATTTTTCTCTTATTCCAAGATAACCACCTTTACGAAAACCATAATATTAGTCTTATCTAGATTTACTTCTAAACGCAATCTGTCAGCCTCTTTTTTCAGATTGTTCAGCTGATTTTGTAGACCTATAACAGTATCTGAGAGCAAAATCACGTCGTCTGCAAAAAGCAATAAAAATAGTTCTGAAGTTCCTGCTACCATCTGGATTCCGTGCTTCCCTTCCCTGATTAATTCTATGGCTAATTCATTGACAAAAAAGGAGAACATAATTGGGCTGAGTACACATCCTTGTTTTTACTCCTCTCGGACAATCAAAAAAATCAGAGAAATGAATGCTTATCTCTTACACAGCAATGACTGAGTCATAAACTCCCCGAAGTGCTTTATACATTTTTCCATCAACGCCACTTCTTCTTAACACATGCCATAAGACATTTCTGTCAACAGAATCAAATGCTTTCCTAAAGTCGACGAAAGCTACATAGAGCTTAGAATGTTTGCTAAATATTTTCAACGACAGAGTGTAAAGTAAAAATGTGATCAATTGTACTATATCCTGCTCTAAAACCCACCTTGTTCCTCAGCTAATTTTCCTTCAGCTTCTGCCCATCGTGAAAGTCGCTTATTCAGAATAAATGTGTACACTTTGATCACGATACTTGTTAATGCCACACCACGGTAATTATCAGGTAGATTTGCATCCCCTTTCTGTAAATTGGAATAATAATGGATTTACACCAGTCTTTTGGAAAAATGCCCTGTTCAAATATCTTATTGAAAAGCACTACGAGAAATTTAATTACCGTTTCATTGGCATTTTTTAAGCATTTCCCCAAGTATATATCAGTACCAGAACTTTACCGGCTTTAAGTTTATGTATACTAGATACAACTTCTTCTTGAGAAATGGGGTCGTTAAAAAGTGGCTCGTCTGAATTGTCCATTAGTTTCTGCTGCTAAGATTTCCTCTTGATCCAGTCCAGTGTCATCATATTAAATATCCTGTGGAAATGTTCGCACCACGGGTCCATAGAAATATCATTGCGCACTACATTTTTTTCTGTTCACAGATTTGATTATTTTCCAGAATACCTAGGGTCGTTTGGTTGACTGTTTTTAATTTAATTATCCTTTCATTGTCAAATTCTTTTTTCTTGCAGAATAAAAGTTCTTTATATAGTCTCCTTTCACCACATACTTATCTCTGTGCTGCTCATTACTTTTTTTTACCTTTGGAATAGTTTAAGGTAACGTTGGACCGTTCTTTTCTTTTGGGCGCATTGTTTGTCATACCATTCATTTACGCTTTTCTTCTTATTGCCTACAGTTCGAATCATGGAGGCAGAAGCTCCATACAATGTTTTAACAAATATATCTAGAGAAGTGTTGACATCGATTGAAAGAGCTTGAACAGCTTCTTGGATATGGCTATGAAACACATGCGAATTTAACTCATGTGTGTACTCTAACAAATAATCTTCAGACCACACAATACAATTTTCCTCATTCTCTACAGTCTAGATTTGTCTATACAATCAAGACCACATTTCCAAGTAAACTCGACTGGCAAATGCCAAGAATCCACACGGTCTCCAATATGTAAATGACAATTACTTGAAAACAGCCCTTTAGTCATTATAAAATAATCAATAACACTATTACCATGTGGTGAAACATATTAAACTGACCATCAAAATCACCAACACATGCACCGTTCACAATAATACAGTCCAACATAAAACACAAATTCAACAAAGACTCACCAAAGTTATTGATCAACAGATCTTTTGACTGTCGGTTATAAATATCAACATCATTATCATCGACATCATCAATAGGAGAATAGGTAAGTGCTTCATTCCAGTTAGGTTGCTTCCACCCTGTCCTCGCATTTAGATCCCCACAGATCACAAGATATAACTCTTCATCATTCATGATGTTCAGGATAGCTTCTTCTAGTAAAACAATTCCATCTTTTTGCATTTTGTTACTGTATAAAGGACTGTTCTCCGGAGCAACGTATTTGCAATATTAAGCACATCTTTATCGACCTTAAAAAACACACTTATCTAATTTCACAACCACAGTATTTTCACAATCAATCTTTATATGTGTTTATACAGTGTTGGTAGCATCTGCGTACTAAAAACAGTAACCCACCAAATTCCCTGACAGCAAGGGTACTAGAGTCCACCTAGGTTCTAGCTAGCTCCAGCCTGGACAAGCTGAATCTAGCCAGAACCTAGGTGGGCACTAGGTGGTCCTAAGGTCCTTGCTGTCTGGGTTTCTTCCTTGTTTTGATAACTTTTGTGCAGGTACATAATATTTCAAAAAGTTAATGAAAATTCCGGGAAAAGTCCCAAAAATGTTATCCACAAAAGTTTCTGTCAAGCAAACGAAATCAAATAGTTCAATGTATTTTATGAAAGAGATATCGGTCAGTTTCGTGTACAAGTTTTTAATATTGAAAGTCAGGAATTTCAGATCACATGGATGGCCAAGCCTGTCCTATTGTTTTTTAACGTTCCTGGTCTGAACGACGAGGAAGGGGTACCTGCCTGGGGTCTTGTTCACAGGCGTGCTGTCCGAGGTGTTTCCTGGCCTTGATTGCGTGCGTTGAAAAAACTCCCGCACGCCCGACTGCCGTGACCCGCTGCAATCACGACTTTCACGTGATGACCTTGGGCTGCCGGGGTCGTAATAATACTGTCGCCGTGGAATTGTATCGCAGCGACAGCATTTCACGTGAAATACGTTGCAGCGACAATATTTGCTAGAAAAAATTGTCGCGCGACAACTTTTCACGAAAAATGTCCTATAGAATATTGTAGCTGTCCATAAAATGCAGTATTTCCCGGGAAATACTGTCGCTGCGACACGATTTTATGAGCGACAGTATTATATACGACACCGGCCTGCCGAATGGCGACGGACGAGTAGGGAATCCCCGGCGTTGGCTGTGCCGCACGGTACACTGTCACCTCTGACCCCGTTGTTTACAGTGTCACGCAGGGGGCAGCCGCAGTTGTTGATGACCGCGTAGAGTCGGAATCCACCACCTCCGCATACGTTTTTTGGGTCAGGTCGTCTGGGCTGGGACTACTAACTGCCCCTTTCTGAAGAAAGCCACCTTACCCTCTTTCTTGGCCTCGGCGACAATACTGGCTTGCTGGTGTGAGGTCATTATTTTGCTACAGTTACTTCCTTGTCCTTCAGTCTGGCACGGAATTCCTTGTTTGTTATAACTGACATTTGTCCTTCCACCTGCTGAATTTGACAATCACAGGCCGGGGGCCACCATTTCTGCTCTGGCCTACACGATGGCCCGAGCAATGTCGTCCGTTGTCCAAGTCTTGTCCGTCTCCACGCTGTTCAGGATGTCCGTCACTGCTCTGGCACAGGAGTCGAAGTCTCCCTCCCATCTGCTGCAGGCACCCCAAACATACGGAGGTTGTCTCGTCTGGAGAACCCCTCCAGTCTGTCCACCTCCTCCCTCATCGTGTCAGTTGCTTGGTGGTTTCACGGGTGTTTTTGTGAGTAGTTGCATTTCTTTTTTGCTGCTTCTCTCTCCTGCATACAGCTCATTGATATCAGCCGTGATATCTTGAAGTAAGGAGAAGCACTTGTTACTGTCACTTTCCATTTTTCCACAGCGTTTATTAATTTCGTCACATTTCATTTTGACAAGACCAATATCTGTTTTGATTGCACTAAGGTCTTGTCTCATGAGCTCCATGCGAGCTTCTAATGAATCGAACCTGTTCTCCTGTCGCTGGATGGCGTCTAGAATCTGCTGTGCAGTATCCGCTGGCAGGGGAGAATCACTAGAGACGTGTAGAGGGTACGGACGGAACTGCTTTTGTCAGCGTCTGTCCGCGCACTGTCTTGTTTGTCATGGTCAGGTCCAGGATTCAACTCAACTCTCCACAACACAGGGGATAGGCCGCCACAAAAACAAAAACAAGTATGTCCACTTTGTTTTTTGTCGTAATCACCCGTGTCTTCATCTTGTTTACAAAGGCGACTCGCTTCGCCATGAAGCACAGGTACGTGGAGAGGAAGAGTCCGCATGCCACTTGAAATTGCACGCTGTGAATCGGCATGTTGAATACTTCACTTAATTATCACATCTCCATAATCAGCACACACTTTCTATTTATGTGTAACTCAAATATTCCTGTAAAGGGGGAGTTCATTAACTGTAATTAGCGAAAAACGCACATAATTGTTACCAGTGGAGAAAAACACGTCTGGTCATCTCGCTGATATCAACTCACCCCCGAGAGAGAGAGAGAGAGAGAGAGAGACAGAGAGAGAGAGAGAGAGAGAGAGAGAGAGAGAAAGAGAGAGAGAGGGAGAGAGAGAGAGAGAGGGAGAGAGAGAGAGAGAGGGAGAGAGAGAGAGAGAGAGAGAGGGAGAGAGAGAGAGAAAGAGAGGGAGAGAGAGAGAGAGAGAGAGAGAGAGAGAGAGAGAGAGAGAGAGAGAGAGAGAGAGAGAGAGAGAGAGATCAAACACCTCGGCAATCACTCTGAAACGTTATACGATCTAGAACATATTCGCATGAAAATGTTATGATTATTGTTTTCCCATGAAAATTATAATTGTCCGCAGGAACTATGACAGGAAAACACTAGATTTCACATGAAAACGATGTTCATACGAAAAAGAAACCCATCGATTTCACCATTTCTGGAACTGCTGAAACATCAAACAGTCAGTCAATCAAAAACAAAAAAACCTTTACGACTACAACAAATTATCAACTACGAAAATGAGTCATTATGACCATTGCATGAGCTTTGCAGCAGTCTGCGGCTTTCTTCTTTGAGTGTTATTGCCGATGATCAGGCACACGACCACAGTTCATACCAACGATACGATTACGCAGTCCTTGACTCTTTTATCTTTTCATCAGTCATGATCACTCATTTTTATCAGTTAAATTCACTGTTTTCAGGGTAACTGCGTTATACCACAGTGTTAGGCCTCTCCCCTATTCTTGGATTTAGTGACACAACGCAAACCGGAACCGGAACCTGATTAGGTAGCTTAGCCCACAAAAAGTGGAAACTCACTGTGACCACTCTGCTCTCCACACACGGCGGTAGTCCACAATTACACCAGGGGTAAACCAGAGAGGAAACACTGTAACCACTCTCTGCTCTTGATCTACTGTAGTCCAGAATGACAACAGGGGTAAACCAAGAGGAAACACTGTAACCACTCTGCTCTCTACTGTAGTCCAGAATGACAACAGAGGTAAACCAGAGAGGAAACACTCTGTGACCACTCTCTGCTCTCTGCAGACGGCTGTAGTCCAGAATGACAACAGAGGTAAACCAGAGAGGAAACACTCTGTGACCACTCTCTGCTCTCCACAGACGCCTGTAGTCCAGAATGACACCAGGGTAACCCAGAGGGTTGGAAGTTTATCTCACCTACTCTGCGATCCTATTTAAGATTCATGGGTTCAACCCAGAAACACTAGCCTGGTTCATACCTGCCCAAGGTGTGCTTGTTATCAGCACCCCAGATCAGCCTGCCTAAAGAACAGATGGACCAGTCACCAGCAACTTGAGAGAGATCAACAATCCTCTCCAGCATCAGATAAGTTCTGATATTCCAAGTGGACTCCAATTCAACTCATCCAGAACTGTCCCTCTCTCAACGATGACGAACGAAGTGCAGGAAAAGTCAGCCAGAACTGAATTAGTGAAATTGATTTGAATGTGTCACCCTTGTATGAACAAGTAGAGTTGATGTGTGAAAGTGCACATAACTTGTGTCAGTTCTTTGCTGTTCATTCAGTATTGAATGTTTGAACTTACCTCTAATTCTGTCTCTCAGAGTGTCAACCTCGGGGTATGTCAGTGGAGGAAGGACTAGCGCACAGCCCAAACACACTCACAGCTTGCTTACAATCTCATTCATATATTATGCATTCGTCACATCAAACCACTAGTAAAGTCTATAACTTTACTACACATAATCATGGAAGAAAACATCAATGCGCATGGAGTCAAACAACATAAAACATTCTCTCTTTTCTTGAACTTCACAAAACCATTTATCTAAATCATCATAACTAACCCGGGTATAAATAGATTTTTCACTTTACCTGGCCAGGTGATCTTAAACTATTCACGAATCACTGTCTTTCCTTTTCTTCTTTTTTTTTTCTTTTCTTTTCACTGTCACTTTCACAAACACCAGTCACGACACAACTGCTGGCACTGGTCGGGTTGGACCGCTGGCACTGGTCAGGTTGGACTGCTGGCACTGGTCAGGTTAGACCGCTGGCATTGGTCAGGTTGGACTGCTGATGAAAGTGGCGCTGCCAGGTATGAGGTCGAACCCCGGTTCAGATGGAACAGTGACTACCAGACATCGATCTGTTCTCCTTTCTTTCTTCCTGCATTAACGCATTGCACTCTCTCTCTCTCTCTCTCTCTCTCTCTCCTCCTCTCTCTCTCTCTCTCTCTCTCTCTCTCTCTCTCTCTCTCTCTCTTCTAGTCTGCTCTATCAAATGGACATGGTTGCTTTTCTTTTCTTTTCTTTTTCTTTTTCTTTCTCTTCATCAGTTAGCAACTCTCTCTCTCAACATCTCTCCTTAGTCCTTCCTCTGCAGACTCTATCTGGTGCTAATGCTTCAACTCGGTTCTGTTCACTCCTCCTCTCATCTCTCTGCTTTCTTTCGTGCAGAGCACTCCCAGAACCTCTCTCTCTCTCTCCCTTTTTCGTTCTCGTTCTCCCTTCCCTCACTTTCTTATCCTCATCCTATGTGTCAAAAGGTGAGTACCATTGGTCAGTATTTTTCCCGCCTTATACTGAGGTTACCTCCCCTCTCATTCCATTGGACATTCAAATCGTCAAAGTCACATCTACCGGCCTTGCTCTCTGTGGTGGTCAATGGGTCATTTAATTAATTAGCTTGATTTCACCCCCACCACACAATACCTTCCCCCTTCCTACTTCAACCGGCGACGTCTGGCTTAACTGTGGGTGCTGGTCGCAAATTGGCTGTCTCCAGTCTGACCCAGGCGCCGAGACCCGTCTGGCCAGACCGATTGAGACGTCGGTCAAGCCACTTAGTCAGTCTGCTGGACGATGCTGTCTCCATGAGGACTAAAAATAGCCTCTTCACTGTGCCTAATTGGCTGACGCGACACCGAAGTCGTCTGCCTGGAGACCAGAATGTTTGAGTTGGAACTTATGTCCAGTTGAACTGGCTGGCGACTGACCACGAATTCGGTTTTTCTATTTTTGTCCGTGACACAGAGCTACAAGAGCTTTAAGTGTACAAGCCTAAGGACAATCATTTCTGAGCCACCCTTGAGTAGTTTTAACAGTCCCGAGAAAGATAAGAATTTCTTTCGATGACTAGTACCGGAAAGTTGCTCCTTTCATCACTAGTAAGAGATACGGTGGAGGTGAAATTTTAATATAACTCTATTAGCGAAAAAATTGTAAGTCCTTCCCCTAGAGGACAACACCGACCCACTCCCAACTCTCATCACAGAGATTACGTCTTTTTGTCACAAAAGAAAAAAGCGTCATCCAGTATGATGGTGGTGTTGGTAAACCCAAATGCAAAGCCCAATCTTAGAATGATAGAGATGCAGGACCTGTTGCAAGAAGTGCGATAAAGTGACTTCGAAGAGCATAAATACAAGAGTCGCGAGCCATCAAGTTCCTTCTTCTTCTTCTTCTTCTTCTGCGTACGCAGGCTGATACTCCTGCGTACACTCCCTGTATAAACAGGCAAGGATCAATCCCATCTGCCCAACAAAGGAGTGGAGTTTTGTGTGCATGACCTTTTTTTTTATCCCGCCATTAAGACAGCCATACTCCATCTTCGGGGAAGGTGCATGCTATGTGTAACGTGTCATCCATACCAACGGCCAAACTGGCCTTCTCTTCCGAAAGTTGGTGATGGATTATGCGTGTGTGCAAGATGTTATGCGTGCGTTCACACACGGAACCTCGGTTTATAGTCTCATTCGAAGGACTGTATGGGAAATGGAGTCAGAATCAATGTTAACTCCGAGGGAAAGATCCCCCTGTACCAAAACGATCCGGCGGAGATTCGAACCCTCAACCTTTAGATTACGAGTCCGGCGCTCTACCAACTGAGCTATTCCCCCCCCCCCCCCCCCCCCCCCCCCCCCATCAAGTTACTGACGTTTGTGCTAAACGACGTGGTTCATACCAGAAAAGTCCTGATCTGGACCGAGGCTAAAATCACCCCCAACTCTCAGGAAATGTACGGTGATATCGCGGGTTGAGGTTTTTGTTGGTAGGAAAATACTGAGCAGTGTCTGAGAATTCCAGCAGATCTAATGCTTTCCTTATTGGGAAAATAAGAACTGCGTAGAGGTGATTAGGAAGTTTGCAACGTCGTACTGAAGAATGCACGGAAATTATTGAACATTCCTGTCATTCCTTTGTGCTGACTGTTTTACGAAACTCATGGTCACCTGCTTCTTCAACATGACAAAACTCTTTCGTCCTGGCCGAGAATCTGTTGAAAATTGGAGTTTGGTAAAATGCCTTTTTAGTAA
>CM031606.1:6843694-6866194 GCA_018398815.1 Conus ventricosus
GCCTCTTTCTCCTGAAACGACTTGGATGCTGGGATTAACGTCCTATTGGCCTGATGCCTGACACGGGTGATTTATTTAGGGCTACAGGTATGGGCGGATTTACTATCCAAGCCTAAGTACTTTGGTGACACATGATTACTAGCGACTTGCACGGTGAATATCATTTAGGCCTGTTTTACTCAAGCATGAACAAAACCCCATTTGTGAATTTGCTTTATTCTCGTTGATGAAGCTAGTTCTTTCGGCATAATCATCCCTTTGCTGTTTTTTTTTTTTGTTTTTTCTTCGCATTCAAACACAAATAGCGAAAAACTGCATGTGGCGAGCGAAACGTCTGCTTCTTCGGGCTCCACGCAAAAGACACGGATGACTGGTTTTCCCTGAAACGTGACACTTCGATGACCGGTTGTAACTCGAACGTGACGCCCAGATGAGCGGTTTGGATTGAGACATGACTGACACACACGACTGACGTTTCTGATGAATCATGACGCACGCGTGACTAGGCTTAATGAAATGTGACGCAGAAACGACTGTTTCCGATTCAGTGAGGAGGTGTTGGTGTTGCGTGCAGACAGATCCATGGACACAACATCGCCGCACTGAGCTGAGCTACGGGGCTACAATCCGCAGGGGTGACGGCAGAGTCGATAAATAAGGAAAGAGGTGGGATAGGAAAGTCGTGCTGGAGATTTAGCACAGGAGATGGCCGACTGCACGAAGCGTGACACACAGATAAGCGGTGAGGAAAGACCCACTGACCACAGGGAAAGTCCTGTTGACAGTGGAAAGACTACAACTTTGGATTCTCTCTTGAGGGCACATAAGACCGTATGGCGAAAGCTTGGCTGTGTCTGGAGTGGCACTGTCTTCGTCTGTCCGTGGGCAGGGTGGTTGGGTCTGTGGGGTGTGCTCGGCAGCTGGAGGGTGGCGTTTTTCGCCGGTGGGCTCTGCAGTCATGAAATACGGCTGGTACACCCATGGGGATGCTACTTTAAGGCTGTTATGAGCTGCATCCTGTAGTCTAATTTACCTCAGAGAACTGTAATATGCCGCTTTTGGCTCACCCGCTCTCAACCGGCCTTGGCCGGTCTCGGGCGGGCGACTCCAAAAGCGGCATATTACAGTTCTCTACTAAGCATGACTTTAATAACCAAAAAAATAACGACCCTACAAACATGCATACTGTGTTGGGTTGTCCGTTTTCAATACTAATTTACAAAACTTTTCAGATTTTAGTTTTTGTTTAATCTTATGTTTTTCTTGATCATTTTCAATAACATCATTTTCACGCATACATTCATCAAATGCGTCTCTGTCTTTCATGTGAAATAAAACTACAGTCTTTAACTGTTCTCTAAAGTCTTTTAAAAACCGAGTTATATTTTGACATAAAATCCACACACTTATCCCAGCATGTCTTCCACTGAAAGCTAGTTTTGACAAAGTGTTTCTCTTTTAACTATGTCTCTTTCTGCCGAACAGTCATCTATAATAAATAGTGTCTGCGTTCCTTCAAACAGTCTATAAAAGTATTCTAAACACTCACTCAGTTTATTGCTAGGATCAACTAAAATATGTCATCATCTGTCCATATAAACCTTCTATCATGATATGCTTTGTTCCATTTAAGTGTTGGACAGAAAATCACAATATGATCAAAATTATAGCGATAAACTGTTTGTAATAGGTCGAGGACAAATATTGTTTTCCCACAACCAGTTTGTCCACAAATTAATGAACAATGGGGGTTTTTGTCATAAAGTTTAACTGCTCCATAGTTTTATAACAGAACTTAATCTAATCCAGTTATTGTTTTTATCATGCTCTCTGTCAAAACTTGTTCAGTATAATAAAATCCTATAAGGTCTAAATGTGTAAGATTAATCCAATTCAGTTCTGTAAGATTGTTTCTATTTAGACTAATATTGATTTTGTTGGTTGTTGTTATGACCTTAATATCCTCACCATTGTAAAGAACGACGACAGTAACTTTAAGACTGTCAACGTCTAAGTTTTGCCAGCTAATTAGAATTCCTTTTAAAAGGACGTCACTAACGCCCACAGCCCCATTCCTCTTCACATCTTTAAGACAGAAATTTCAAATATCATTGTGAACGTGTCTCCTAATTTCATTTGCGGAATGAATTGTAATTTGTAGAAGCATCTTTTAAAACCGTTTCTTTTCTGTGGAGGATGTACTGTTTATTTCCATACGGCTTTATTTCAATCTCTTTCCGACTATTGTCATCTGGCATAAGACTTACATGTAAAGGGCCAGAGTTGAATGCTTTCTGAAACTTTTTTGACGGCCAAAAAATGTAAATGGCTTATGAATTCAAATTTTATTTCCCATTCTAAATATGTTCTAAGTGCCATTTGAGGTCAGGTTTTCGAACTATTTTATATTCATACTGACCAACATTATTTGCTTCTAGATTGCGCAGCTGTTCTAGTTTAGGAAACTTTTTGCTGTCGCCAACCTCTTTGCGTTTATAATCACCATCTTTAGTGTACTCAAAACCATACAAAGCGCCTATCTCACCATTCTGTTCAAAGTCCGCAACGTCTGCAAGGTCTTTTAATTCTAAAGTTATACACCTCACAGGCGCTAATGTAACTCCCGATTCATCTGGCCCACGCGACATTATTTTTAGTACAACTTATTATTTTATTTCCAAAACAATGTGCAGGTTATCACATTTTACAACTTTCCCCGTTTTGTCTGTGATCTTTATATTAAATGATCCAACCCTCCCACAAACTAATCTTTTAAACTGTAAATTAGGGAATTGTATAATTTCATAATCGCAATATGCAGCTTTCCCTGACGGAAGAGCTCTTAAAACAGTTGAGGGCCTTCCATCATATAAGTTTTCATCAGTGCTCAGCTCATCCAAATGAACATAGAGTAATGAATGTACTGCAAGATCGAGCGGATTTTTTCCTTCATAAGTAGTTTTGTCTGGTGTAACTCTAAATCTATGATTGTCAGCTGCAAAGCCTAACATTTTAGCTAGCTCTACATCAAAAAGGTAATGTACTACTTCTTCTTCAGGTTTGAATGATAACATTGTTTTAGATTTGCATTGTTAAGTTTGAGAGTAATGTCGAAGTTACTCATTGCTTCTTTTAGTGAGCAAAACCCGTAATAACCATCAGGTATTGTTAACTGCTAATTTTGGTCCCTGATTTGTTAACTTTTTGAATCTTATTATTCTTCTTTGATTCACTTATATTAAACCATACAACTTTGTAAAAAATTTCATGAAGTGCAACCATTCTGGTTCCGCAATTGTTATCAATAGCATGTTCTAAAAATGAAGGACGGTCTTGAGTTGTTATTGTTACAAACATTTTTTAAACGAAATAAAATGAGCGCATTCAAATATACTGATGCAAAATATTCTGTTGGCCGCACTACAATCTTAAAAATATAAACAACTGATACTCTTGTCATTCTGTGACCCAGACTGACACCTTTCAAGTAAAGGTGAGTACTCCATTAAGCAGATATCTAACCCCCCTATTAAAAAAGACTACATCGCGAAAGTGTGGTTTAGTCATCCGATGCAGTTTTATCAGAACCATTAAACTTTGCCGTGTTTTGTGCATCAACTGGGTGTGGAGTGTCGTATGCTGATCACTAAATCATCCTGATTCTTTGGGGAGGTCAGTGTACAGATTTTTATTTTTATTACACCTTCAGACGTATTTTGACTGAACTGCAAGCGCCATTGCCAAATGACAAACCGTTTAATCCATTCAGCAACAGAATAGACATGAAGGCTTTTGAAAGGATCTGTAACGAATTCAATATTAATGTTAAGACAGACTTTAGACAAAAGTTGGATCTTAATCATGGTTTAGGCACCCCTTATTTTTTGGGGCGTGCACAGAAAGTATAACTATGACTGGAATCCCCCTTACACATCTTTCCTCTTCAGGCACAACTGTTCACCCGGGGCCATAGAGCAAGAGCATAAAACAGCATGGACAACATTTATCTTAGACACTTCTAAGGGCCTAACCAAAGCAGGAATAGAACGAATAAACGACTCTGTTCGTACTTACGTTTGGTGTTTGCTAGGGTTTGCAAGCACAAACGAGATCAAGCATAACTGATCCTTCTACTGGCTTTGACGCACAAAAACAATACTTAGCAAAATTTAGAGGACGCCATTAATTCTACAGTTGATTTACCTTCAAGTATTAAAAGATACCAAAATGTTTTACAATACGCAAGATCGAAAGTAGACTTTGCTGTTGGCACTGGTTTATACATGCTACCTTCTGACCTCAGACTCCAGATAGGCACAATAATAAACTACAATAATGAAATCCTTGTGGCAGGCAATGAACAGAAAGCTGGGAAAAACGAAATAAATTCTGAGCCAGTAATATTGCAAGCAGTAAACAAACACCCAAGATTAAGTCATCCAATCCCCGAGGCCCAAAGCCCGAAGGCCGTTGAAGAAGTCAAAAAAAATAATGACCATGAATATGAAAAGACAGCACTTGTTATTGGATTAACTAGCCTAGGATACTCCTTCTTTATTTTAAATAAAGATTAACCCAACTATTAAGAGAACTAATGTCCATAAGTGCTCAGCCATAAGCCAACTACTTTGCCTGCAGTAGACAAAAGCCAGCTAACAACACCCCCTAATATACCTGTAAAGCATCCACGCTTTACCGCTAATTTTTTTAATAAACCCGCAAGATGATCAAGCTGTTTTTTTAACCCATGATTTACAGGCGGCGATGGGGCGATGGCGGTGGAGGCACTGACCCAGCACCACCGCCGCCTGTAAAGCCATCCCCATGTATTATTGCAAATCCTAAGCCGTTATAACGTTTGCTAATTAAACCCCCTGCCTCAAACGTGTTCGTTTTCCCGTTCTGCTAGCGTTGTGTTTTCATAAAAAAATTTTTTGGGATATTTTTCCTTTTATTCTGCTCACTGATTCGAATGTTCTGGGTTTAGTAACACACTCTAGCTTGCGTCTCTCTTGTTCAAGATTTTTTATTTTTTTGGGTTAATTCTTTTTTTAAACACCGGGCCCTAAGTTGGCGTCATCACCTGAACGAGTTTTTCTTTTTCCCTTTTTTAATCTCACTTTTTCACCCTTTTTGCTAAATTTGTTTTTTAAAATTCGCCTCTGAGCTTCTCAAAGCAGATAAAGGGGCCGTTAGTTCTCGCAGGGGTAGCGGTGAGTCGGTAATCTTTAATGCTGTTTCTTCTGAAAAACGGGTTCTGCTTGCTTTATTTTGTCTCTTTTACTTAAATCTTGAATTCCCAGTTTTTTTTTGGCTATTTTTGGGGAGTTCTTGTTGTATGTTTAAAGTTTAAAACTGCCTCCGCTTTTAAATTTTCGGTCTAACAAGCCAAGGCTTTTTTGATCACCCCTAAGCTTTGTCAAATTGTATTCATCCCTACAAAACTTTGGGGGGCCTTTTTATCTGTAAGCCGAACAATTTTGCCCTTGATCGTTTTTTACAAAAAAAGGGGCCTTTTTTTATCTACAAAAAATCAATGGGAAAATGGGGAGGTTCTGGGCCTAATTTTTGTAAATGATAAAACCTTTTCTTAAGAAATTCATGCAACAGTGGGGTCGTTGAGCGATGCTGTACAAAGAAGCCTTTCACTCATGCGTCTCCAGGATCTAAACACAATCTTCATCTTAAATTCCTGCCATTTTTTAAATATTTAAACTTTTTATTTTGTTTCAAAAAAAATGTCCAAACTATGGCTCGATTTTTTGACCCGCATAGAAGACAAAAGACCCCTTTTGCGTAAAGGGAAATAAGCGGAAATTACTTTTTCCAAATAATCCTCTACTATTATGCGGATAAAATTCTTACTGTTAAATTTCCAAACCTAGGAGCGGATGAAGTGATTGTGCCAGGCTCGCACGTCTTACTTTAAAAATAAACCCCCGCTTCAAAAACAACCCAAACGGGAAACGTTGTACAGAATCTGGGCGGCAAGTTAAGAAAATTTCTATAAAACTTAGGGGCAAAAAAATTTTTTTCTTTACCCATGCAGACATATTTTTAACCTATTCTGATCAATGGCTAGCCGCGAATGAAAGGGCTGTCTTGCTTTCAAGGAATCAAAAATAAAGAAGCACTAAAACAAGAATAGGGCCCCAAACGCAAAGACGGCAAAAGGTTTAGCCGTAAGTTACGAGGAAAAACGCTTTTTCATACCCCAGATTTGATTGTTAAAAGCGCATGCCCCATATTTTAAAGGAGCATTAAAAACAGATTGCAATAACAAATTTTTAATAAATACAAACGTTTACATATCATCAACACCAACAAAGTACAGCTTTTCTGACATCTCTTTAGATTTGACTTTTGTTAGCAACCCTAATTTAGCAAGGCTTTTGAGCAACAAATCAGTCAAATTAACAAAATTTACGAAAGAGTGATTCTCTTCTAAATATCCTAAAAGCGGGGCAACCAATAGGGAATTTTTCAGTTTTAAGTGCCACAGCAAAAACGTTTAAAAGGGTATTTTTTGCTGGGGAAAGATGAAGGCCTTGAAAAAAACTAAAAAATTTATTAATCCTAAAATAACAAAGTGCAATGAAAATGGGTAGTCCTAACCAAAAAAACCGCAGCGGGCAAACCCTTTACACATTTGAGAAATAAGAAAACTGTTTGGGGCGGGGGGTGTAGAAATCCGACATTTTGACCTTTGCTAAAATTTTATCTTCACTGTTAGACTTGATCTTTATTAACAACAAAATAGGGTTATGGTTGACCTAAGGTCAACGGGGATAAAAAGTTACATGAAGGGGGAAACTGTTAAGACTAATAAACTTTTAAAATTTGATAAAGAAAAAGAACCCAAAAAAACCCGTTTAAATGTGTATTTTTTTTAAAAATATTATCGCACTGAATTTTCAAAAACAATTAAAAATATCCCTTTTTACAAAATTTATTTTTTCATTTTTAAAAAGAAAATTCTGTTCAGCTTTATCCGAATACCACAGCCCCAAATCGCCGGAGAAGAGATAGTAAAAACCCCCCCGCATAAAAACCTTAAATTTTAACAAACATTACACAAAGCAAAAAAAACGAGCAGAACCTTTCAAAAAACAGAAAAACCAAACAAAGGGTTTTCTGCGCTTTTAAACGTTACATATTTAATACTGGAACATCGACAAAGCCTGCATCAGCAGAACGATGTTGGCCTTAGCAAAGGGCATAGGCCCCCGCAGCTTTACCCTAGGGGTTTGTCTTTTGCTCTTGGCCCTTTTTCATTTGCGAGGGGGTGCTAGCAAAAAAATAAAAACTAAACTCCAAAAACACCAAATATGGTTCAAAATAACACAAAATTAGTTCCTTCAACTGAAAAAATAAAGCGCTAGCTGACTCAAACATCACGGAAAGAATTTAGTCTTTACAGCCGATTTTTATGACACAAAAAAACAAAATTTGATCTTTAAAAAAAAGCGAGGACAAATTTTTTTTTTAAAAAGCCAACCCCGACAAAAAAAAGGGAAAGCTTTAAAAAAAGTAAACGAAACATTAAACTCTGTTCTAAAAAAGCTCCAAAAACAACGCCAAAAGGGGGTTTTTTTTACTTTGTTTTTGATCCAAGCACAAAAAACCGTTATATTGATAATTTTTTTTTTTTTAATTTTTAAAAAAATATTTTGAGTTAGAAAAGAAACTCACAGGATAAATTTAGAAGGGCCAGAAAGAATTTTTTTGAACATGCAAGAAAATTTATCAAGACACTGAATGATATTTATTTAGAACATTGATCCACAAACTACGGGCAAGGTTTCCATGCATTTTTCAAGTTCCGGGAAACTAACAAAGACCCACCTTAAAATATGTTAGCTGTTTAAACGACTATGTAAAAAATAAAAGAAGAAAAACCAGAAGTCGGGTCTCACTAAACAAAACATTCTTTCTCATAAGACTTAACCCGGGGGGCGACCAAAAGCTTTAACCAGTTTAGTGCCGCGAAGAAGCCAAAATGAGAGGCCCCCGGGTTTGGGCAGAGGGGGAACTTAGAGATTAATTAAAACACTAAGTATGCCCGATTGTTGCAAATCTTTCTTTCCACACCCCAGCATTAGTCGCAAAAAAAGAGTTTTTTAAAATAAAGAAATTATTCAACAACAAATGTTTTATGTGGTGTGTTTTTCGCAAGGCTGCATTACCCCGCAAAAACGCAAGAGATGTCTAACTACACCCTTACATCATATCTTTTCTTAGTGGGGGGTCCTTCTTTTACGGGATTTCCCTTTACAGTTTGAAAAACAAAACAAACAAAACGTTTTATGTAACACATGGATGAGGGAAAAAAACTACACCCATTAAAAGGGCCAAAACACCCAACAAAAGGCGAACCAACAAAAATCTGTTACTTACTGCGAGTTTTCACCAGCGGGGGGACCGCATTACACATTGAAACCAAAAAAGTTGATTATTGCGGGAAACTTTAAAGAATTACCATAAAAAAGAAACTGCAGAAAATGTTTAACAAGAATTCCATCTCTCAAGCCGCAAGCGAACATAAGAAAAATTTATCGGCCCAGTTGGGCTGAATTCAGACAATTACACCCCCAGAAGGGGTAAAATTAGTTTAAAAAACTGGGAAAAAACTGCAAAATTTCCCATACTAGTTTCGCAGACTTCGAATCACCCTTTCCCTTTTTGAAGGCCACCCACAAAAATTCGAAAAACAGCTTAATGAGTAATCACCAATTTGTTTATTTGCCTTTGTTTTGTCAGGGCGGGTGGGGCCATTCAGACCAGAAATTTTACAGAGGACCAAAGCTGCAAACTTCTAAACGCATGCACAAGTCGAACGCCCGTTCAATAATCTGAATTTTTCTGAAATCAAATGACGCCTGAAGACCAAAAACATAACTCAGCCACACATTGTTGGATTTTCGGGTTTTAAAATAATTCTAACATGAAGACCCAAACCCAAAAGTAAAAACCAGATCACATTAGCGGAAAGTTCAGAGGGACACGACAGTAAAGCAATCTTCAAATAAAGTTTATCCAAAGACATGGAAGCTGCCCACTTCTTTCATAACTTGCGAGGGTTTTGACCTCATCTTTTAATGAAACATACCAACCCTTCAGGTAGCATGCATTGCACAATCATCAGAAAAGTACATGTGTTTCACTTTAAATAACATGTCTTTTTATGACTCTATGCAGCACATGATGGGATCATTAGAGTCACTGGCTATGTCCTTAAAATCCTGCCCAATAACGGAAGAATATTTTGACCCAACTCTCGTTAGAAAGGGCGTTTATCCTTATGAGTACATGAACAGTTGGAAAGGTTTGGCGAAGATACACTTCCTCCTAAAGGCGCGTTCTTTCTAGTCTTAGAGGAAAGGACATCAGTGATTCTGATTACCAACATGCTCAAGATGCGTGGCAGAAGTTAGATTGTAAAACGATGGAGACTATCATGACTCCTACTTAATGGCCGATGTATGTTTGTTGGCGGACGTCTTTGAAAATTATAGAAAGACCTGCATGAAACATTACAGCTTGGATCCTGCGCATTATATTTCTGCGCCCGGGATGAGTTGGGACGCTTTCTTAAAGTTTACTGGAGTACAGATTGATTTATTGTCTGACCTACCAATGCTTCAGATGATTGAAAACGGATTGCGTGGAGGAATTAGTATGGCGTCGCATCATTACTGTAAAGCAAACAACAAATACTTGGACGACTATGATCCGAGTAAAAGGTCTAACTATCTCATGTATTTAGATGCAAACAATCTGTATGGTTGGGCAATGGCGCAATCACTTCCATTACGTAACTTTAAAATGTACACAGAAGACAATCCAAAAAATATTCAAAAAGCATTAAAGTGGTTGGTAGTTTGAAGCCTGATCAACAGCGTGGATACATTCTAGAAGTTGACTTAGAATATCCTCATGAACTCCATGACCTGCATAATGACTATCCATTAGCAGCAGAAAGTCTAAAGATGAATCCAAGAGAGCCGCCTAAACTTGTGCCAATCTTCGAGGCAAAAAAAATTATGTCTGTCATTACAGACTTCTACAATTTTATTTAAGACATGGTTTAAAGTTGACATCTGTTCATCGTATAATTGCTTTCGATCAAGAACAGTTCATGAAACCATACATAATGAAGAACACTGATCTCAGAACTAAATCCACAGATGCTTCAGAAAAAGACTTTTTCAAGCTGATGAACAACAGCTGTTTTGGAAAGACTATGGAGAATCCGCACAAGCGCAAAGATGTCAGATTGGTCACCAAAGAGAACGAAGCAATTAAGCTGACTTCAAAACCTAATTATCAGGACTTCAGAAGATTTCATGATCAGCTTTTTGGCATAATGATGAAAAAAAAGAAAGTCAAATTGGACAAGCCTGTATTTATTGGGTTTACTGTTTTAGAATTATCAAAGCTTTTAATGTTAGAGTTTCTTTATGACTACTTTAAACCCTTGTATCCAAGTCCAGAGTACTTTACACAGATACAGACAGTTTTGTTATAGATATCCCTACTGAAGACATCTATAAAGACATGGAAATAGAAGTAGCTAAAGGGCATGCAGGATGGTACGACACGTCCGATTACCCTAAAGATTCGCCTTTACATTCAATTACTAATAAGAAGGTTTTAGGAAAGATGAAAGATGAATTATCTGGAAAGGTGATTAAGGAGTATGTTGGTTTAAGGTAAAAAATGTACAGTATTTCGAGCCAGGAGAAAACCATTAAGAAAGCAAAAGGAATATCTCGCAGTGTTGTGCAGTCAAACATATCACATGACAACTACAAAGAAGCGTTGTTTGACAATAAAACTTTTCATCATGACAACGTAAAACTGCGATCTAATCTACATGAGATCAACACAACGGTTGTAACAAAGAAGTCATTAGATAGAACAAACACAAAACGTGTGTTGTTAATCCAAAGTTTTCATATGCAATAGGGCACTGGAGGACCGCATAAACAGGGGGTTTATATTTTTCATCAACTTTTATTATAAGATCAATCATAGCTTCATCCAATTCATTTAAATCTTTCTCATGTTTGCTTGATGCGTTCGAATTTTTTTATTATTTCAAGATATTCTTTTTCCCAATTTGGGGTTTGAGTTGTAGGTGATCTGGATGGTTTAGCATGCATTGATTAATCCTCAAAAATGTTCCCCTAATAGCATTACACGCATCAAATGATTCGCGTATCATTTTCAAGGTCTCTTCCTTTACCATTCTTGTTTCGTTCTGCACTTCGTCCTGAGCTTCCATTTTAACTCAAATATATTTACGTAAATTAATTAAGCGGAACTGTGTCTGGTGGGATTATCTGCAGTTCTTCCTTCACAAAAGATCTTTGAGGAGCTGGTTGTTTTGTTGTGTCAGTTTCTCGTAAATAATACACGGGCGGATTCATTTTTACAATTCTTTTTATTTCATATGGATCAACACTCCAAACTGGATCTGTTGCCCTGATGCGAGTGTCCCCTTCTGCTTCCCCCGGTAAATAAAGGTACCTTACTTTTAAACCAAATGGTAATAGTTTGCTGGTTGTGCCGGAGTCTTCAGCAACATTTATTGTTTTTCTTTTGATTGCTTGTACTGGTTTTAGCCCTTTAAATTCTTCATTATTCATTGCGCGTAGAACTGAGGGCAGTCTTCTAACCCATTCTGTGTTGCGAGAATTGTCAATCAGCTCTCTATGATACTGGTAAGAAAAAAGTCTTTCAGCTAACTGTTTGTTAAAGTTTTCAACTAAAGCCTGTGATCTGTGAACTCCTGGAATGCCTCTTTTAATGGTAACTCTATGTTTCAACAATAATTGATTCACTTGGCCTTTAAATTCTTTCCCATCATCGACTTGAATCATGCGAGGATAAGTTAAGGGGCCTCGTTGGTATATCAGTTGTATGGCAACAGCAACAGCAGAAGCACTCTTTTGTGTTAATGGTTCCGCATCTTTGTATCTTGAAGCTATGTCAATGACTGTGAGTGCGTACTTAAATCTTTTTCGTCTAATCGTGTCATGGGGTAAATATAGAAGGTCCATTTGATGGTGTCGTTCGGTATTGTATTGACAAAGTGTGGTCTCTGTATTCGCCTAGGCGCAGGTAAATAAATTTGCCAGATCGCTTGTTTAGATAACCATTCCTTTGCTGTTTGTTCACTGACTCCCGCTGCTTGGCTTAGCTTTTTTATTGCCGTGATTCCCTTCCAATATCCTTTTGGCGAATAATAGATTTTGTTCATTTTTATTCAGCCAATATTATGTGCAATAAAATACACGACAGTCATACCAACGACAATAAACACGATTTCTTGCATCTTTTGTTTTCTGATGGTTGATAAAAGTCACTGAATTTTGGTGGGGCAATGTTTCGATTGGTTTGCCTGTTACAAGATAATATTCTTTTATTGCCTGGTCAACATCTTTAAATGTGTAAGCTGCATGTCCCTGTTTTTCAGTTTGTCGTTAATAAAATCTAACTGCTCAATTCTCTGCTTTTCATAGTTATCTTGTGCTGCAGCTAGTTGCTCCATAGCTTTGTTATGTCTTTTTCTCTCGCCGTCGTCCCGTAGTTTACTAAACGCGTAATTACTTCCGCTAAAAGCAAGCACATTCACCACAGCGCCACCTATCATCATTACGAGTGAAGCCATTTTTTATAAATGTATTTTTTATTTTACATATTATACTGTCTGGAATTATTCCTTGCTTGACTAGAAAATCTTTCGTGGCAAACGAAGCTGCAATGATAGCAATTAGCTTTGCCGAGTCTTCAAAGTCTAGTTTGCCAAGATCTGCCGGTTTAATTCTTAACAAGCTTTTACCAAGCATTGTGTATCCTATACTTAGGCCCCCAATAACAGCAGAATGGTATACAAGGTTGGCGACAGTTTTTTCGGCGCTCATTTTAAAAAATAAAATAATTATAATTAATAAAAACATGAACACCGATGATCTATTAAACCTTCCTGAACTTATGATTACAAATGACCAGGTTGATGACCAAGCTATTATGCCCAAAAAGGAAAAAACTGTATTCTTTGGCAGCATGTGGAAAAACAAAACAGTTCCTCGGAAATGAATTCAGCATAGAACAGATTCAACAGTTTGTCGCCGCAAGACATTTTAAAGTATCATAACAGGTATGAAGCGCAACTTGGATCAAGAATGGTAAAAAGTGTAGGGCAAACGGTTCTTAGTTTGTACAATAAACTAGTCAGTAGATTTGCTCCCATTGATTCTGAACAAGACTTTATGTATGATTTAACGCAGGATCCAGTTTTAACAAAGTCATTAGAGTCTCTAGATGTGATTTATACTACAGATTTGGAACATTATTGTCGCCGCTAATCAATGGGATTAATTACTTTTAATCATATAGATTTTATTTCCCTTAAAAATGACCGAGCCAGAAAATCATCAGAATCAGAATCAGAAAACATTGAATCAGGTGAAAGTGGTCACTAAAACACCTCATCCTGGACGCATTGCGGCAGGAAAAAAATTAGCTGAGTGGAACAAACAAAAAAAATTAATGTTACAATCACAGAATATAACTCATAATGAAAACATAACACCACCAACGCCAGAACAAGTTGATTCAATGCCAGCTATAAAAACTCCATGTGATTCAAGGGCACCAAAGTCTTCATGGAATATTGAACTTAAAACTGTTGTCATTTTTGGTGCTCTTGCTGCTGCTGGGGGGGGTTTATTACGGTTATAAAATATATAAACAGCAACACCAAAAACCAAAGTCCAAACAATCTCAACCATTAAATACAGAAGCCGAACACAACAGCACGCCAGCACCGCCAATAACAAAAAATAATTTGATCCATTTCAAATGCAATAATATTTAAAAACTTAATTTTAAAATTTTTTGATAAAAATAGAGCATGACGGATTATTATTTGTTTAAAATGATGAAGTCAATAAATAAAGACATGGAGTCTATAAAAGACATTTCCATAGACCAGAATTGTAATCAATGTGGTTGCTTAGGATGTAAGAACTTCATTAAGATCTATGCTGACCGATTTCGCGCAGAGGACGCTGAGCAAGACATCCTCAACGATGACGCGTTTTTTGGGGCGTGTGTGTACTATATTAGACATCTACTATTTAAGATAAAAACATAGATTGTATTTTTTTTGATAATTATAAGATAACTTGAATAAGAACTTGGTTGTACTTAGAGGATGACTTAGTTATGATCTTGGGTTGACTTGAGTAAGAACCTGAGTAAGAACTTGAGTAAGAACTTGTGGATGACTTGAGGATGACTTGAGGACTACTTGAGGATGACTTGAGGATGACTTGAGTAAGAACTTGTGGATGACTTGAGGATAACTTGAGATAACTTGAGGATGACTTGAGGACAACTTGAGGATGACTTGAGGATGACTTAAGGATGACTTAAGTAAGAACTTGTGGATGACTTAAGGATGACTTGAGGGCAACTTGAGTAAGAACTTAGAAGTGACTTGGGTGACTTGAGTGTGTGCATGCGTGGGGTGGGAGGTGTGCGTGCGCCTTTGATTATTTATAAGAAACGAATGTTCAGAATATAATATATTTATTATCAGTAAAACAGCAAAACAACAACAACAACAATAACAATAACAACATATAAAACAAGCACGATCGCACGCACACACGCACGCACACACACACAAGATAGGGAGGTGCTTGCATGGGAAATGTGAAAGGGGTTTATGGTTCGCACTTGAGCACCGTAAATTCAAGACGGCTGTCGGTCTCTCTGTCAACTGAAGATTATTCAAAGCGGCCACCAAGTGCATTTATCAAAAGCTTGATTTAATAAACAAGACAGTTGAATAAAGTACACTCTGTGGCCGCCTAAATAGGCAGCCTTTGAAGCAGGACGTTGAATAGGAGCATTGAAGCATGTGGAACAAGAAGAAGTTGAAGCAGAGCCCCGGTTATGCATAACCGTTATTTTTAGAATCATGTCATTTCCCCTTGCTGGGTGGTTTGTGACAGGCGCTCTACTGTGAATGTTGCTGCTCCAAGTCGGCTGGCACACGTGGGATCTGTTTCCAGTAGTCGCATATTCTGGAACCTGCAGCATGACTTTAATTGCGTTCAGTCTACTGAGGAAGAAGTTTAAAGGAAGCCCAACACAAAAAAACTGTTTAAAATCCAAAAAGTACACTTGCAAGTGCACGCAGTTTTCTAGCGTGGTCATCAGAATATCCAGTTTTTTCCTTCAACCAGTCTCCCCCAATGTTGCTGTATTTCCCCCTGTTTTTTGCCGATCTCATGCCAATCTTTACACAAATTCAAAAAATTCCCAAATTGAATGTAGAACATGATAGTTTGTGCATCTTGCCTTCGAATGTTCCTGACCCCTCTTTTCAGTCTGTTAATGATTTCATCTTCACTTTCAGCGTTAAATAGGCTATCTGTAAATACCTCTCTTGTTATTTTTTTTCCGATGTCAGCTTTGTTTGCAAGAAGGTATTCATGAAGTTCTGCTGGAGTTGAAAATTCTTTCCTGCTCTTTTTGATTGTACCCTTTCCCCTTTCTTTGAATAAAGCTTCAAGTTTTCTTTTGGGTTTTTTTGGCAGTTTCTGCGGTCCATGCAGTTGAGCTTGGGTAACAACATCTTTCATTTTTCCAAAGTAAACAAAATATTCATGCAACAACAGCTTTTCTTCCTCAGTCCAATGTAAGCAGATGGAGGCAGCAATGTAAATGCAGTAGATGACTGAGGTATTGGTTGTTGAGTAGGTTCAGTACTCATGATTGGGATAATAAGTGGCGTTTCTTGAATAGAATAATCCAACAGAGCTTGATGTGCAGCGTTTGAACCTCTAATTTCCTGTGCTAATTCTTGTGAAGAAGGACTACCTAGTAAAACCCTCTCTTCTTCTGAAAAAAATGCTATCTTGAGACATGGAATCAATCAGCAAAGTTTAAAAGTCACAACGCTTTCCTGACTGGAAATCACACACAGTCACGTCTTCACACCACCACAGCACCGGGAGAAATGAAAAGACAGCTAGGTGCAGTTGCTAACAACACAAGTGTTGGGCGGAAATGTCGTCACTGTACTAATCAGCTGATTCTGTCTAGTCTTGTGATGGGGGAAGGTAAGAAACATGTTTTGATATGTTTTATGAAAGGCGGGAATGACTGAGCAAGATCCTTTCAGCCACTTATAGAAATCTCGCTATTCAGAACTGCAGGCAATAGAAATTGATCGCTATTCATAACTGCTGACTGGCTTTACAAATCCAACGGTGCACGAGTGAGACCGCTAGCTTTGCTCTGAATGCTTCTATTGAAATCTCTGGGGAGTGCCGCGCTTCACTGCATGCCTTTAAAAAACAACCTGCATAAGCCACTCTCTCTCACCTGCAGTGTGTGTGTGGATTTTATGTCAAAAATATAACTCAGTTTTAAAAGACTTTAGAGAACAGTTAAAGACTGTAGTTTTATTTCACATGAAAGACAGAGACTCATTTGATGAATGTTTGCGTGAAAATGATGTTATTGAAAATGATCAAGAAAAACATAAGATTAAACAAAAACTAAAATCAGAAAAGTTTTGTAAATTAGTATTGAAAACGGACAACCCAACACAGTATGCATGTTTGTAGGGTCGTTATTTTTTTGGTTATTAAAGTCATGCTTAGTAGAGAACTGTAATATGCCGCTTTTGGAGTCGCCCGCCCGAGACCGGCCAAGGCCGGTTGAGAGCGGGTGAGCCAAAAGCGGCATATTACAGTTCTCTACCTCTGTTCAGGAGCAGTTATGTCCCTTGATATCTTAATGGAGTGTCCTGTGCGTGCCTGTACCCATCGTCAACACAGCGCAGGCCTCCAAGGGCGGTACAGGACTGCTCTAAGGGCAGGCGAAGACAGTGCTTCTCTGGGTCCTCCCCAGCACCTTCGGGTGTTTCTTTTTCTTCTTTTTTTCTTTTCTAGCACAGGAGATGGCCGACTGCACGAAGCGTGACACACAGATAAGCGGTTTAATGAAACGCAACACACTGAAGTTGTCCAGTGTCTGTGCGTGTGTATGGGGTTAGATATCGTGTCATTCAGTGTCTGTGTATGTGTGTGGTATTAGGTCTTGTGTCATTCAGTGTCTGTGTACGTGTATGGTATTAGGTCTAGAGTCATTCAGTATCTTTGCAGGTGTGTGAGATTAGGTTTCGTGTCATCCAGTGTCTGTGCAATGTGTGCGATGTTATGAATAGAGTTATCTATTATCTATACAGGTATGTGATGTCAGGTATGGTGTCATTAAATGTCTATCCATGTGGGTGATGTTAGGTATCGTGTAATATAGTGTCTGTGCATGTGTATGATGTTAGGCATAGTGTCATTCGGTGTGTGTGTGTGTACGTGTGTGCGTGCGTGCGTGCGTGCGTGCGTGCGTGCCCGCGCGTGTGCGCGCGCGCGCGCGCGCGTGTGTGTGTGTGTGTGTGTGTGTGTGCGTGTGTGTGTGGATGGGTGGGTCGGTGTAGGTGTGGGTGTGGGTAACTGTGTGGGTGGTACGACTCTAAGATACCCTGTCACAAAATGTCTGTGTCTTCCTGTACGTGTGATCTGAGCCGCCAGGCCGTGAGGTGCTGCCTCTCATCGTCTGTGGTTTTCCCATCGTTATTTCAAAGAGAAAAAAAATCGTCCAGCAGTTCCCTTCAAGGCCTGCCCGTCAGGGGAGGGAAGCGAGTGCAGGGCCTGTAACTCCGGGTGCCTGGCGACACGGCAGACGTCTGCACTGGCTGGCCAGGCGTTCCACGTGAACTCCACCTATCTTTACTGTGTCGGCTCCATCCATCAGGGCTGAAGAAGGCAGATTCAGCCGGGGGGGGGGGGGGGGGGGGGGGGGGGGGGGGGGGGGGGGGGGGGGGGGGGGGGGGGGGGGTGAAAGAGTGAGGAGGAGGGCAATAAAGCCACGGGTCTGCCCAGTGGGTTTGTGTCACCCACCCCCACCCCTCCACTATACGCGCATCCCCCTCCCCCCACCCCCACCCCGAAAATACACATACACACGCACGCACGCGCGCGCACGCACACACACACAGACACACACACACACACACACACACACACACACACACACACACGCACACGCACACGCACATGCTCGCACCATTTCCGGTTTCAAGCAGGACAGCCAGACAGACTTTGCAGAGTGGCTGATTAAGCACTTTGAACCCCCCCCCCAACCCCCCCCAACCCCCCCATCCCCTCCCCTCCCCTTCTTGGCTGTACTTGCCCATGTATTAATGATCTGTTAAGATAAACAACAAGCAGCAACAAGGGAGCGTTGATCTTATCAGCATGATCATCTCCTAACATTGAAGCTGACATGTTGATCGCCCACCTGAGTAAACCATACCCCCACCACTTCTTCCTCTTCCCCCCCCCCCCGCCCCTTCATCTCCCCCCTCCCCCTCCCGTCTCCCTCCTACCTCACACACAGTGTAGTTTTATCTCCTCTCCCCCCTCCCCCCCCCCCCCCACGTCCACACCATCTTCTTCCCACATCCCTTTGCACCAGAACTGGGGAAAACCACGGTGACGAGTGAACAAGCGAGTAAACAAATCCCCGGCGCCTTTCACTGTGTCTCTTTAAAGCTCGGAATGCGGAGGGGCCGTGTGAAATGCTGTCCCCAGTCAGAGCGACCGATAGATGTCGGTCTTTATTTGCTTGTTTGCTGCTTTTCGATCAGGCGCAGCTGCTCTTCTTCACCTAACCTTCTTCGGGATTTTTTTTTTGTGTGTGTGCACGCATTGCCTTGCGGTCGTTTTAAATACCGTCAATTTTCAAAGAATATGAAAAAAAAAGGCGTAGTTTATATTGGACTGAAAGATAACGAAAAGGCGTTGAATTCAAGGTTTCCTGATAATATTGAACGAACTCATCGCTTGTGTACATAGATCGTCAACTTAAAAAATCTCAATTGTGTTTGTAATCTGATTTCCACGATTCACCGTCTTTTTCGCATAGATCGTTGTGCTACGATGATTGTACAGATCGTTGTCTGAGGCAAATGATCTTTTTTCCAGATGGACAGAACACATTCCCATGCCGTGCACAATCACTGGTGCTCGAATGAGATACACCGACTGACAAACCAAGCTGGGAGCTGTCCTGAGTCATTGAGAAATTGAATTTATCTACCTCTTGGTCCAAATTTCGCTTATTTACTTCCCAATATTGTGAACATGAATATTACGGCTCTACTGGGTCAAATGTCTCCTTAGGAAAAGAGAATGCATACTGAGGTCAAGCAATCACACATTCATTTCCATCACAGGAGAGTCTTTGTATATTGGGGCCGGAATAGCTCAGTTGGTAGAGCGCCGGACTTGTGATCCTGGGGTTGCGGGTTCGAATCTCCGCTGGGCCGTTTCGGTACAGGGGATTTTTTCCCTCGGAGTTAACATTGGTTCTGACTCCATTTCCCATACAGTCCTTCGAATGAAACTATGAACCGAGGTTCCGTGTGTGAACGCACGCATAACATCTTGCACACACGTAAAATCCCATCACCAACTTTCGAAAGAGAAGGCCAGTTTGGCCGTTGGTATGGATGACACGTTACACATAACATGCGCCCTGCGTGAGAAATGGAAAGAATGAAGGAAGTAAGGAAAATGAGTGAACAATATTGAACGATATTGACTGGACGACACGGGAAACGACTGAATGAAGCGCCAGCTGGCAGCTCTTCAGTCGGCACTACCCAGGTAGGCAGCCCGTTGTGTAAACGAGTGTGGATTGTTAAGCGCTTAGAGCTTGGTCACTAGCCGAGAATAGGCGCTCTATAAGCATTCATTATTATTATTATTATTATTATTATTATTATTATTATTATTATTATTATTATTATTTGTATGGTACTTGCTTTTGTGCAAAACCAAACCACTACTGGATTTGGCTCCAGAAAAGATCGTGCAATGAAGTTAGAACAAAGACAAGACAAAGGTCGTTGAGGCCACGAGACCAGACGATGTGGGTTCGGAACAAAGACAAGACAAAGGTCGTTGAGGCCACGAGACCAGACGATGTGGGTTCGGAACTGAAACGCGTCCAGTTCAGAACGGCTGTGAGGAACACAAACGAATCTCCACCATTAGTTCGTGAGGGGCAGGATTAAACTTCCTGTTTCTTGAAGACT
Source organism: Conus ventricosus (assembly GCA_018398815.1). Classification (NCBI taxonomy): domain Eukaryota; kingdom Metazoa; phylum Mollusca; class Gastropoda; order Neogastropoda; family Conidae; genus Conus; species Conus ventricosus. Next base: position 6,863,883 of record CM031606.1, read on the forward strand.
GGTTTTTATGAGGTGATAAACAACCTCGACAACGATCCACATCTAAAGATACCATGCTGTCAACGAGTTTTACAACCTGGTTACTTAATCTTCACTGCACAGACAGAGAGTCTTAGCCGGGTGATTCTGCCCTCATATCCACATTTTCTTGAAGCGTCGGCAAGATAGCTTCTCATTACAGACACACGGAAGACACTTTCATCCCATTTCACCCCAGTCAAGGTGCGATTAAAGAAACGGAAATAGCACATGCACACCGGAAGTCTCAAGACGGGTCTATTCAAGGTCAATTACCCTTGCATTGCATACCAACCATCGCCCATGCTGTTTCAGTCGAGCAAAGTTCATGAAATAAGAATGTTCTCCTTCTACAGTGGGAAGCCATTATCGCTTGGCAAGCTGCCGTGGTCCTGTGGTAGACAGACAGTGGATGCTGGCATGAAGAAAATGCCGTCTCCAAAAACAAAACTCTATAGAGAAATCTTTTTGTTCCAGTTCCAAGACAGTAAATAAGCGATATCTGGACCATGAATGTCCTATGTAGGGCGTCTGTCTGTGTGTGTCAAATGTGGCCCCGTCCTCTACACCAAGTCAGCCGGTGTGGACCCGTTTAATTGCAAGCCGTGTGGGTCACCAAGGATGTTTCAGAGTCCTGGCTGACCTCGTCGAGGTGAAGCTCGCAGTTTTCTTCCGCTTTTTGGTGGTAGCTATGTGTTATGTAGTGATCTTCTGCCGTGTGAGTCTGGTGTTTGTCACGGTGAATTGTTTGCCAGTTGATTCTAGTGGTCGTGTGCGACGGTAGTGTGGTTGTATGACATGGTGAGATGGTGTTGTGTGATGGTGAGGTGGTTGTGTGTGATGGTGAGGTGGTGTTGTGTGATGGTGAGATGGTTGTGTGTGATGGTGAGGTAGTTGTGTGTGATGGTGAGGTAGTTGTGTGTGATGGTGAGGTAGTTGTGTGAGATGGTGAGATGGTTGTGTGAGATGGTGAGGTGGTTGTGTGTGATGGTGAGATGGTTGTGTGTGATGGTGAGAGATGGTTGTGTGAGATGGTGAGGTGGTTGTGTGAGATGGTGAGGTGGTTGTGTGTGATGGTGAGGTGTTGTGTGAGATGGTGAGGTGGTTGTGTAATGGTGAGGTGGTTGTGTGTGACAGTGAGATGGTTGTGTGTATTGGTGAGGTGGTTATGTGTGATGGTGAGGTGGTTGTGTGAGATGGTGAGGTGGGTGTGGAGGTGAGGTGGTTGTAGTGTGGTGAGGTGGTTGATGTGTGAAGTGAGTGTTTGTGTATGGTGAGGTGGTTATGTGTGACATAGGTTGTTATGGTGAGGTGTTAGTGTGATGGTGAGGTGGTTGTGTGGAGGTGAGGTGGTTGTGTGTATTGGTGAGGTGGTTATGTGTGACAGTGAGATGGTTGTGTGTATTGGTGAGGTGGTTATGTGTGAGAGTGAGGTGGTTGTGTTGGGAGGTGGTGGTGGTGAGGGTTGTGTGGATGGTGAGGTGGTATGGACATGAGATGGTGTGTGTATGTGAGGTGGTTAGTGTGATGTGAGGTGGTTGTGTGTGGTGAGGTGGTTGTGTGATGGTGAGGTGGTTGTGTCGTGAGTGTGTGTGAGGTGGTTGTGTGTGGATGGTGAGGTGGTTGTGTGTTGATGGTGGTGGATGGGGGTGGGTTGTGTGTGGTGAGGGTTAATGGTATGAGGGGTGTGTGTGTGTGAGACGGTGAGGTGGTTTTGTGTGATTATGAGGTGGATGTGTGTGATGATGAAGCTGACATTTTTCTTCCGCTTTTTGGTGGTGGCTACGTATTATGTAGTGATTTTCAAGGTCTGACCAGCGCACTGGGCTAATGCGTAGGTCAGCCATCTGCTGAGTCGTAGCCACGAGACCTTATTCTTCAATTCTCTCATCTTAGTTGTTAATTCATTTATACATAAGCTTAAAATCATGCGTAGTGTGGTCTCAAAGCTTAGCGGATGTGATGTAGCGTATATGGACTAGTCCGCACGCAGTGACGCCTCTCTGGTGAAACTAAAACTGAACTGAAACTGAAACTGATGGTGAAGCGGTTTTGTTTGATGGTGAGGTGGTTGTGTGTGATGTTAAAGTTCTTATATGTGACATGCTTGTGTGTGATGGAGATGCGGATATTTGTGCTAGTGAGATAATTGTACGACAGCGAAGTGGTTGCGTGTGATGTGATATCGTTATTGCTGTATATTGAGATAGTTATGACACTGTATGGTCGTGAAATGTAATGATGAGTGTGGATATGTGTGACCTTGAAGCTACTATATGTGGTGGAGATATGTT
>CM031606.1:6871194-6876194 GCA_018398815.1 Conus ventricosus
GCCTGTATAGACAGGGAGTGGAGTTTTGTGTGTATGACTGTTTTCTATCCCGCCATTAAGGCAGCCATACTCCATCTTCGGGGAAGGTGCATGCTATGTGTAACTTGTCATCCATACCAACGGCCAAACTGGCCTTCTCTTCCGAAAGTTGGTGATGGGATTTTATGTGCGCGCAAGATGTTGTGCGTGCGTTCACACACGGAACCTCGGTTTATAGTCTCATTCGAAGGACTGTATGGGGAATTAAGTCAGAAACCAATGTTAACTCCGAGGGGAAATTCCCCCTGTACCGAAATTCGAACCTGCAACCCCAGGATCACGAGTCCGGCGCTCTACCAACTGAGCTACTCGCGTCCACCAGGCTTTGGGATTTTAATCTATGATTTGGCTACAGACGTAATGGGGTGTGGGGTTTGGGTTTGGCAGTGACCGGGCACAAGGGACAACAAAACTGACGATGAGACAGGACAAAAAACAGTGAGGGCTCCGCAGTAATCCAATGGCTGAGCAGTTTAGTTCCGGAGCTGAGGGTCGTGAAGTTGAGGGAGCACTCGTGGGATGGGATTTGGGCGGCTTGAAAACCCTCTGGGTCTATCTAGCAGTAAATAGATCCCTCTTGGTCTATCCAGCAGTACATAGATCGATGATTTGTGCGGCTTGAAAACCCTCTGGGTCTATCCAGCAGTGAATAGATCGATGATTTGTGCGGCTTGAAAACCCTCTGGGTCTATCCAGCTGCAAATAGATCAAATCTTAAATAAATGTTAGCGAACCGCCAAGAGAAACGTGGACAAACGAGTCACAAGACAAAACACGACGCGTTTCCACCTCTTAGGTCTTCTTCAGGCAAGACAGAAACAAACAGGACAATGACAATGAAGGAGTTTGTTATTTAGATTTGATCTCTTCAGCGCAAGGCAGGCGTTCAACGCCTACCTTGAGAGGTTGGGGCTTCACCTTTCGTGATGCCGTACTCTAGACACGGAGAACTTATCACAAGGTCACGGCCATGGGGGCCAGGATTGAGTCCTTTCATCTCCACCAAAGTGCTTATGTTTTTATCCGTGTCTGTGGGGGCCGGTGTGGGTCTCAAGCCATACAAATCTGACCCCACGTAAAGTTCAAACTCAACGACTATCACCTCACAAGCTTCTCACTCACCATTTGAGTGGAGTCTCTGTTGCACGTCTATGGTGGTTTCTGTTTGTTTGTGTTTCCTGGCCAGCAATGTGCTGTATGTTGATACTCAACAAAACCTTGAAGATAACCATGAAGCAAAGAAAAGGTTCAACGTCTTCTCTCACGTCAGGTGATACGGCAGATGGGGAGAATCACCCCAGGAGAGAATTACAGACACACAGAGACAGATAGACAGACAGATAGACAGACAGACAGAGGCAGACTCTAGACAGACAGCAACAGACAGAGATGGACGGACAGAGAGACAGACAGACAGACAGTAGGGCGGGCGGACGGACAGAGAGAGAGAGAGAGGAGAGAGAGAGAGAGAGAGAGAGAGAGAGAGAGAGAGAGAGAGAGAGAGAGAGGACGGACCAATTAGCTCTTCACTGGACAAGTCGTAAAGACTGGCAGCGAAAATGCCAATTTCGATGTAGTCCGTGGGATTGGAACCCCCAAAACATCTGATTTCCAACACGCTACTCTAACTCACTGGTTAGAACGTTGGTTACACTCAGGATGACTCCACCACGCCCGGCACGTGCGACACGGCAGGCAGGGCTAACCTTTCCAGAAAAGTGGGAGAGGGAAGGAGAAAGTGGAGGGGAGGGAGGGGGAGGGAGGGCAGGCGGTGGTGGTGGGGCGGGGGAGCTATCTAACATTACAAATATACCATCAGAACGACATACGAAAAGGAGCAGCGAAAAATGTCAGTTTTTATGTTGACCTCCTGTAAAGATTCTATCACAGAACGTCGGACAGTGAACTTGGAGCTTAGCAATGCTCTGTGCAGTTTCTACTCCGTGGCTCATGCAGTGTGTTGTTATCATCAGCGCCCAAGCCATCAGTTATTTACATTCAAGTTTATGTCGACAGCCATATCTGGCGAAGCTGGCCGACAGAAAATAACGGTTCTGGGAGGGAGAGTGAGAGGGAAAGGGATAATTGTAGCACTACTCTGATACAGCCAAAACGGAGTAAAGGAAAGGAACCTGTGCAAAACCACATGGGTGCCACCAGAACGAAAACAGATGAGCAGAAACAAGATCAGAGACGTTTTGAACCTGACGTTTAAAGTAAGAAGCTCGTGGTGTGGCGAGCGATGGCGAAGGCTTCCATAGAAACAGACGGCGTTGGAGTGGAAGTTGACTTCATTGACTTTTCTAAAGAACGGGGTTTCTTAATCCAGATCCGGATTGGAACTTTGGCAGGGTGCGTGCGTGTGTGTGTGTGTGTGTGTGTGTGTGTGTGTGTGTGTGTGTGTGTGTGTGTGTGTGTGTTGTCAGTACAATACTATGTTAATCTGACAGTAAATGGTTTCAGTCAGTCAGTCAGTGTGTGTGTATTTAGATTTCAGGTTCAGGTACAGGTTTCAGGTTTTCGAATATGTTCACGACACTAGACAGGAGTCACCTGACGTACAGTAAGCAGCAAAAGGTTGATTGAGGAAGGATTTGAATAAGACAGCTCTGTCACAGGTGTGATGGTCTGTGTCAGATGATCGTGAGAGAAATAAACACATCATTGTCACAGGTGTGATGGTCTGTGTCAGATGATCATGAGAGAAATAAACACATCATTGTCATAGGCGTGATAGTCTCTGTCAGATGATCATGAGAGAAATAAACACATCATTGTCACAGGTGTGATGGTCCCTGTCAGATGATCATGAAAGAAATAAACACACCTTTCACACGCGCGCATATCATTGCTATTGAGCGACAGACAAATGGACAATAGATACTGAGGTTTTAAGATAAGCTGATCTGATTCGGTCTGTTTATAGAAAGCCAAACAAAAAGAGAATAAGAAGATCAATAATAACTAAATACCTTAAGCTTTTGTACTGGCGCGAACATGACGGGGAATTACTCTTGCTTGTTACCTGCTCTGTGTGCACATGTTGCAAATTTGGCGGGCATTCTTGGTGCAACCACAGGTCACTGACTCTCTCTCTCTCTCTCTCTCTCTCTCTCTCTCTCTCTCTCTCTCTCTCTCTCTCTCTCTGTGTGTGTGTGTGTGTGTGTGTGTGTGTGTGTGTGTGTGTGTGTGTGTGTGTGTGTTCATGTGATTTTCCATCCTATAAAGTAGCTTTACCGACCGGTCAATAACCCGGAAAGTGTTTTGTTTCATAAACCCACTATTTCCCTCGACTCGGTATAATCTACATCTTTTAAATAGTTCATTAATAAGATAAAAGTCAACGTTTCAAAAATACATTTTTGACAAACACAATTTGTTCAAACACTGAAAAAAAAAGTAAAGAAAAAAGTGGGGGGGGGGGGCGTAGTTGTCATTGATTGCATACCCAAATCAACACTCTTAGAGATGGATTTTTCTTTTTCTTTTCTTTGACGCCCACTTTGAATCAAAGCAAAAAATGTTAAGAATGCATGGATGTGGGACAACCCTCGAGTTCGCTACCCTTCTTCTACAGATACCGACAGTGTGAAAGTGGGGATCCCTTACATTAAAGGAGTCTCAGAGCGTCTAGCCAGGACCTTCCAACAAAATGGATGCAAAGTGTTCCACAAACCCACCAACTCCCTGCGCCAGCAACTGACCCATGTCAAAGACAAAACGGACCCCCTCAAGCAGTGTGGTGTAGTGTACCAGGTAGGGTGTCAAGACTGTACCCATACCTACATTGGCGAGACAGCAAGACCACTCACCACCCGTCTACAGGAACACCAAAACCGATCTACTTCTGCCATACACGAACATCTACAAGCCACAGGCCACAGTTTCAGCCCCCAAGAAACCAAGATCTTATCTACAGAGCCCTTGCTCACAAAAAGAAAAGTTAAAGAAGCCATCGTGATCAACAGTGATCAAGGTTTTGAACTTCCCCCCATCTACAATCAGATCCTGACAACCGTTCACCCCACACAACAGTCGTCCCACCAGGCCTCGCTGCCACAACAGCAACAGTGAGCTGAAGAAGACAGGGCGACCCTGTCGAAATATTCTCCAAGTAAGTTTTTGATTCTGAGTCTGTTACTACTTTCTAAAGATAACGATAACAATAACAATGATTTGTTCAAGAAAAGACCACACCCCCACTTGAAGGGGGTAAGTAATAATCAGCATATTTAATCAGTATTTAATCAGTAAAATGTAAACATCCACAACATATGCATTACTTATGGCAAATCATTATTCCTTTTGAATGGCCTGTATAGATTCTAAGCAAGATTCCTTGTAACGTTTTCATTTCTTGATGACAGAAGACAGACCAACTGGAAAAGTGCTGGACGTCAATAATACTTTGACATAATAAATCTTTGTCGTAGATCTGCCAGCGCAGGGTATAGAAGTTCATATTCCCTACCAGATTTACACAATGGACACAGCGAAATTCCTTCTGTATGGACATTGTATCTCTGACGATGCACACAGCAATATCTGAAACGCCAAACTTGAATTCTGTCGGTTCAGGCCTGACAAATCTAATCATGTTCATGGACAGATATGCTTCTCCTGCTACTAAATGCTTACTTTTCAACAGTCTCACTAACGAAAATCCTTCGCTGTTTTTGAATATGGCTATCCCAGGCACTAAATGCTTACTTTTTAACAGTCTCACTAACGAAAATCCTTCGCTGTTTTGAATATGGCTGGGCCAGGCCTGCCGTCTATGGTCTGTTATTCGTTGCTTGAAACAAGCCAAAACAAACTGCTCACACCCCTCGTTCTAACCATTCAAACAAAAAAAACATATTTACATAAACATTATCGAATGTTTCATTCCCCCGTAGTTTTCCCTCTGATATCCAGATTTTTTTTTTAGGAATTATCAGTAAGTCCACCAAACAAGACGG
>CM031606.1:6883694-6886194 GCA_018398815.1 Conus ventricosus
CGTCCTTTACACCGTTTTTACATCCTATGATTTACATTGTGTCATTATCACACACTGTCTGAAACAGCTTCGTCAGATTAAATTCAGTGCTCTCCATCATCATCATCATCATCATCATCATCATCATCATGACCATCACATGTCGTCCATCACTCTTTAATCAGATCTCTAATCTTCCTAACCCCTCTCCCATGCTCCACCACATCCCATCCTTTCAGGCCAGACGAGCGGCACGAGCGCTGGGAGATAAGATGACAGACAGACGGGCCGGGGGTAGGGAGCTGGAAAAAAGGTAGGAGTAAGTGTCAGCCGGGGTGTCCTGCGAGAGATGAAGTGTCAGACGTTCTCTGCTCGCGTTATAGGACCTTAAGGCACCGTTCGTCAGATCTGTGTTCTTCAACATCATCTTCACGCTCAGTCTTTTTCACACCTTTATCAAAGTCAGTGATCTTCGTTGTCATCGTAACACGCCACTCTTTAATTAACGCTTCATCAGATCATGGGAGTCTTTTCGTCTTCATTCACACATAGTACTTTACAACTTCGTCAGATTGTTTGTTTGTTTTTTTCTTGTTTTTTTTTTTCTCTCTCTCTCTTTATTTCATGTACAGACACTCAAAGAAAGCAAAGAAAACCACAATGAAGATAAAACAAAAGACCCGCACACACGTACACTTTGCCAGATCTTGTGATCTTCGTCGTTGTCATCACACGCCGTCCTTTGTACGTTCGCCATATCCTGTGATCTCCATCGTTATCACAATACACGCCATTATTTTTACGCCTTCATCAGATCCTGTGATGTTCATTGTCACCTTTACATGGTGTCCTTTGCACCTTCATCAGCTGTGACGGTCATCGTCACCTTTACATGGTGTCCTTTGCACCTTCATCAGATCCTGTGATATTCATCGTCACCATTATATGGTGTCCTTTGCACCTTCATCAGATCCTGTGATATTCATCGTCACCATTACATGGTGTCCTTTGTACCTTCATCAGATCCTGTGATGTTCATTGTCACCTTTACGTGGTGTCCTTTGTACCTTCATCAGATCCTGTGATATTCATCGTCACCAGTGTATGTGGTGTCCTTGCACCTACATCCGATCCTGTGACACCCATCGTCACCATTATAAATGGCGTCCTTTATACCTTCATCCGATCCTGTGACATTCCTTATCACTATTACAAGCGGTCTCTTACACCTTCGTCAGATCCTGTGACATTCCTTATCACTATTACAAGCTGTCTTTCATACTTTCATCAGATCCTGTGATCTTCATCGTCATCATTACATGCTGCCCGTTGCGCCCTATCCAGCGATTCTTATCGGAATTATAACCCACACCGTCGTTTAAAACATTGTCAAAGTCTGTGTTTTTTACGACATCCTTCGTACAGTTATGACATTTGTTGACAGATTTCTGACTCCAGACAGTTAACTGATGTCTTGCTGTGCGTAGTGAACAGACACCGACTTGTATGCGTTAAACTAACACCATGTTTTACACAGTCAGCCAACACCTTACTTTACATAGTCAACAAATCCACCATTTTCGTAGTTAACAGACACTATTACACAGTCCACAGAAACCTGACTTTACACAGGCAACTCAGACCATGATTGACATATTGAGCAAAGATGTTCTACGCGATTAACATATGTATGTAAACGGTAAACAGACATCGTGATGTGCATAATGAACAGGCTTGTCTTACATAGAAAGAAAATCTTTAATGAGGCAGAGAATAGTAAAACGTAATGAGCAAACAAGTTGGGTAACCCTTGCTCCCATGATGAAATAAATAGACGCCCATAATCAGCATGTGTTTGGATGTATGTCTTTACACATCCAGCCACACTCCTTGCTTTTAAGAATCAACCGACTCAATGAATTTAATAGATACTATACATTCTTAAAGTCAACAAAAAAACCTTGCTTTACACAATCAGCAGAGACCAAATTATTTTCATAGTTAACATACGACTTGTTTTGTATTGCTAACACATGATTTTACACAATAAACAACATAATTGACACTGTTAACAGACAAATGTGTTTAACATCGTCAACAGATACCTTGCTTTGCACAAAGAACAAGACACTATGATTTGCATAATCAACAGGCATATTGCTCCACACAGTCAACATTGTATCATACAGTCAACACCACATCAAGCCTTACCCACCTATGTTGCACCATCTTTTAAAGAAGGATCGGGCATCTTATTTACACAGTCATTACACACGATTGTTTTACACAGTCAGAAATCTTTTTTACAGAGTCGTCTAACACCCTGCTTTAAGCGGGTAGCAGGCAGTTTATATCACACATTCATCAGACGACGTAGTCAGCAAACACTTTGTTTCACACCGTTATCAGATACCTTTTTTGACAGGGTCATCTGACACCCTGCTATCTAAAACAACCAGATACCATATTTCACACACTCATTTGAAACCCATGCTTATACAGTCGTCACTCACCAAGCTTT
>CM031606.1:6906194-6908694 GCA_018398815.1 Conus ventricosus
TCCCCGCTACATTCTACTACGGCGTCCATCGTCTGCTTGAAGGATGACTCGTTACCACAAGAATTTCATTTTAACGCTTGTCCTTCCCAGTGAAAATAGTGCATGAATGTGAGCCGTTTCAGAAAATAAGAGCTGGGGAGGGAGGGGGGGGGGGAGGGGTGGGAGGGGAGGGGGAGGGATGGGATGAGAAGAAATGAGTACGTAATATTAGGGAAATATATTATAGTGTTCAATACCTTTACTAGCATCATGTGGGAACCATGGTTGATCCTTCCAGAGGGGGGGGGGGGGGGGGGGGGGGGGGGGGGGGGGGGGGGGGGGGGGGGGGGGGGGGACATATTCAGTTCTATTGGCCTTGCTCCTAGGCCATTCGTCCCGCTGGTGGGACTCATCAGGGAGACACTGCTGATTGTGTCCAGTGCTCCCTTAGCATCAAATGGAGATCACCCACAGTCCTTATTCTGTGGTGTTCACAATCCAAGGTTCAAAACGGAGACCCAACAGCACCCCAATGCGCCAGCGAAGGGTGGAGGAAAGGTAACATGAAAAGAAGTGTTGGTAAGGAAATAAGTTGCTGTAATCTAAAATCATTATCTCAACCACGCCAACACAACACCAAACACACACAAACACAACACCACACACAACACAACAACACACACACAAACTCTCACACACACCTCACACACACCACACTCACATCATCACCAAACACACACATACACACACACACACACACATACACAACACGCCTTTAACTGGCTGCCCTTCTGTACCCCACTGGCTGTTCACGTACAGCAGCAGTAAAAGTGGGCGGAGACAACGTGGGACTTAACAGCAGTGCCCGACAGCACCAGTAAGGGACGATAGCTGGCCGCTCCATCGACTTTATCCATACGAAAGAAGCATGAGGAACAGTCCTAACAAGAAATGGGGATTAAAAGAGGGACTGGGGAGTGACGGAGAGGATTAAGCCAACTTTGAGGATATCGTGTGTGTGGGATTCTTGATGGTTTGTCATAAAAAGCGCGATTGCAATGTCTGTCTTCTCTGCGAAAACAGTGACGTTTTATAGTGAAGACAATGATAAATGTACGTGTTCATGCCTCACTTTGGTAAAACATAATTAAGGTGATGTTGTGCTGTATGGTTCTTACTTCTTCTTGGCTTTCTTTTTGAAATGATAATCATGGAGGTCAAAAAATCACACAATCTAATGGACAATTTTAATCATGATTATCATAAAAACTGATAACTGCGACTCATCATAGGAACAGATGACAATGTCGTTATACTACACGGCGTTAATGGTAAAATTTTTCCGTGTGATGAGGCCTCCTTTAGAGAAATTTTGGTCAAGGTGCGCTGCTGGAAAATTAACTGCCATAATCAGCTGTTTTTTTACTGCTCTCTGCTGGTAAGGGTCATATTAAGTCTTTTTTTGGACCTCATTTTCTGATGTCTTCACTGAATTTTTAAACATAGTTGAAAATAATGACTTGGTATGCGGTGATCAGCGCTTTTTAGTAACTACTACCAGGTCTTACTTAACTGTGGTCCGTGAAATGTTGCATTCTTTATTGTGTGTTGTTGTTGTGCTTTGTTGTTGTTTAACATTATTGCCGTTTTCTTGTTGATGATGGTGTTGATGATATTATTAGTATTCACTTATTATTTATATATTTTTATCTGTATTATTTGGATTATTTTATTATTTTATTATTATTATTAATATTGTTGTTTGTTGTTGTGGGTGTTGTTGTTGTTGTGTTGTTGTGGTTGTTGTTGTTGCTTGTTGTGCTGCTGTTATCTTCATCATTCTATTTTTGTTGTTGTTGTTGTGCTGCTGCTGTCTTTATTATTGTTGTTATTATCATCATCATTATTGTTATTTGTACCTTCTGAATGCCAGTATACACGTAATCTCCCAACAGCTCATTTCTGTGGTTATGACCTCATCGGACTACTGGCGCCTCGGGTAAGATACGAAGTCTGTATGGACAAAGAAGGAGATGTTTCTGGACGCCAGCAGTGTTTCACTCGGGGGGAATTGTTGACTTACATCCTATGTGGTTTGCCATTCAGGGGTATCGGCATAGGGAATTATGAAAACTAGATAAGCACACCATACGCCCATCTTTCTTCTTTGTCTGTTTGTTGTTTTCTTGTTTTTGCCCACCAAAACTGTGAGAGAGACGAGAAAGATACCGTAAAACATCTCGGCTTTCTGTATATTTTTTACGTTAAAGGTCAAATCCGAGGAAACGGAGCGATCCCAGCGATGTCCCTTTATCGTGACCTCGTTCATCCTTTTAACTTCACGGTGTGAAGAGTTGTTAAGGCATCTACTATCTATCGAGGTCCTTTCATGACAATCTTTTTCAGTGGTGATGGCATCTCTGAGGACTCGTCACACATATATTTCAGCTGTTAAGGCATCTCTGAGGAACTTCGTCACAATCTCTTTTCAGTTGATAAGGCATCTTGAGGACTTCGTCAC
>CM031606.1:6918694-6921194 GCA_018398815.1 Conus ventricosus
AAAATGCCACATTGTATGTTGGACACCAAGGACTCGAACTCGCAACGGCTGACTGAAAACCGGTGTTCTACCGCTGGGCCAGCCAGGCTGCTCTTAAAACCTCAATAATTACAGACGTTTATGGGCCGAAATTCCGGAGAAAGCCAACAAATAACACCGCTTGGCTCCTAACACGGACCGTAAAACACCCCCCCCCCCCCCCCCCCCCCCCCCCCCCCCCCCCAGAGGTGCTGTTATAACGCTCCAGGTCAAAATGTTACATACCGCGGAAGCTGCTTCGAGGTTGTGTCAAACCGCCCACTGCAAACATCTCGCAAATTAAACCGATAACCTGCCGCCAGTGCTGTGACCTTTTTCCCTCCGAAGAGTTCAAGACACAATGCTGTAATGTTTTTAATTGAAAGCCACTTGTCAACTTGTTATCCACTGGAACAGGTTCGCACAGGAAAACAGAGACGAAGGCCAAGCGGATTCCGCAATCCTCGTTCATTCTCTAATCCGCCCCTAGAAGTCAAAAGTCAGACATGTCGATAAACTCGTGAAATTTTAATTAAATCTTATACTAGCTTATTCTGATCTTTAAACCTCTTCTTTTTCTATTTCTCAATAGTAGTAATCTACAGTAACACCCATGTGATTTGTCTGAAGATTCAAGCAACAAATAAAAACCCCAAAATTAATGATCGAGAACGCAGCAAACGACAACCAAAAGAACAGAGAAATACGGCATATAGATGGGCACCACTTGCCCAATCCACGACAGATAGATGGGCACCAAGTACCCAATCCGAACTTTAATGGGTTAGTCTTTGGGCCACATTTCATCTCTCTACTGGGTTTCCGCAAAATCGGTTCGTCAGTTTTTGTGTGATGTTGCTGAAGAATCGCTGGATCTGCCTCCTGATCCGGATCCGCATCAAGATATAACGTCTTTCTCCTCGGGCCACAGTCCATCCTCCCACTGACTTTCGTACAAACTGGCTGTGTTGCTGACAGACAGGCAAACCAGCAAACACAGGTAAAAACATAGCTTCCTCGACAGATAAACAACAAACACAGGTAAAAACATAGCTTCCTCGACAGATAAACAACAAACACAGGTACAAACATAGCTTCTTCGACAGACAAACAACAAACACAGGTAAAAAAATCATAGCTTCCTCGACAGACAAACAACAAACACAGGTAAAAACATAGCTTCCTCGACAGACAAACCAGCAAAGACAGGTAAAAACATAGCTTCCTCGACAGACAAACAACAAACACAGGTAAAAACATAGCTTCCTCGACAGACAAACAACAAACACAGGTAAAAACATAGCTTCCTCGACAGACAAACCAGCAAAGACAGGTAAAAACATAGCTTCCTCGACAGACAAACAACAAACACAGGTACAAACATAGCTTCCTCGACAGACAAACCAGCAAAGACAGGTAAAAACATAGCTTCCTCGACAGACAAACAACAAACACAGGTACAAACATAGCTTCCTCGACAGACAAACCAGCAAAGACAGGTAAAAACATAGCTTCCGCGACAACCAAACCAGCAAACAGAGGTAAAAACATAGCTTCCTCGACAGACAAACAACAAACACAGGTACAAACATAGCTTACTCGACAGACAAACAACAAACACAGGTACAAACATAGCTTCCTCGACAGACAAACAACAAACACAGGTACAAACATAGCTTCCTCGACAGACAAACAACAAACACAGGTAAAAAAAACATAGCTTCCTCGACAGATAAACAACAAACACAGGTAAAAACATAGCTTCCTCGACATACAAACCAACAAACACAGGTAAAAACATAGCTTCCTCGACAGACAAACAACAAACACAGGTACAAACATAGCTTCCTCGACAGACAAACAACAAACACAGGTAAAAACATAGCTTCCTCGACAGACAAACAACAAACACAGGTAAAAACATAGCTTCCTCGACAGACAAACAACAAACACAGGTACAAACATAGCTTCAGGGACAGAGAAACCAGCAAACACAGGTACAAACATAGCTTCCTCAACGGAGGCAATTACTGGCATTGAGCACGTTTGAAGAGTTAACTATCATGGTCCAGGTGACCCACACAGATTGTTCTAAGGCATGTCACACTGACCCACACAGATTGTTCTAAGGCATGTCACACTCATTTTGGAACGGAGGCACTTACTAGCATTGACCACGTTTGAAGTGACAAGTATCATGGTCCAGCTGACCCGCACTCATTTAGGAACGGAGGGCACACTCCGAACAGGGCTGATCATCAAAAAGAATGATCATATTCTTAAAAAGAAACAAACAACAAAAGCTGTAAACAGCATAGTAGCTAAACTATTGACGTCTACAACAAAGGCTGTAAACAGCATAGTAGCTAAACTTTTTTTTTCCCGTCTAATATCATCTGCCGGATGAAAAGACGTAAAATTAAACCACCACCACCACCACAACAAAGGCTGTAAACAGCATAGTAGCTAAACTATTGACGTC
>CM031606.1:6922758-6932758 GCA_018398815.1 Conus ventricosus
TATATATATATATATTATATATATATATATATATATTATATATATAATAATATATATATATTATATATATATTATTATATATTAATATATATATATATTTATAATATATATATATATATAATATATATTATATATATATATGTTCATTTCAAGGGGATAGCAAAATGGACATACCATTCACACAATTCGTAGTCCACGCACATCGACATTCGAATTGAAGGCAGGCCAACAATAAATTCTTGAAAATTAATCAACAGGATATCAATAGGAGCACGCACCAATAGTTAAGCCTCAGCTTTGTCGACCGTCAAAATAATTGTCCACTGACATTCTGTCGATCACAATCTACCAGCAATCCTAATCATAGAGGACAGTGATCAATATTGGTAATCAGTCATCATTATCATTTGCATCATTTAACCTCAATGTTCGTTAGTTCGACTTAAATCGATTATCCTCTCCCGTACCCTCACCCATACAATTAAAAAAATAATTGATCAATAGTCATCATCAGTCATCCTCCATCTTTGGTCATTTGTCAGAAATCAATCATCCATAAAAGCTCACTAACATACTATTTACCGCCTTGATCCCCAATCAGTCTTCAGTTCTCGTTAATACCTGCGATCCTAAATCATTATTAATCACAGTTAACGAGCATCCAACAATTAAATTTGTCAATCCTTTGGAATATTTGCTAGAGCTTAATTTTGTCCATTTAAAATAATCATTCCACAGCATGAACACACACTCTCTTCAGTTCTTCCTCTTGTATCAGCTGTGATCTTCTTTGGAAAACGTTTGTACAGAAAACGTGAGACTTGTCTTACAGACATTTCCTCAGCACATGACATTACATACGACACACTTCCTTCAGCGTTATTGATAGCATTCACATTTTCTCTAAATATTTCATACACCATGCATTCAAACAACACATGTGACTTGTCTTCAATAGCTCCTTCACAAGCCGGACATAATAAATGTCTTGGTAACACATCCCTTCTGTATCTCAGTTTATGCACCCTTATTGGAGAAATGCCAAATCTAAACTTAACATATGCTTCTTTCTGACACCGTGATATCTTGTAATCCAAATAATGTTCTGTTCGTAGGAACTGCTTAAAGCTAGAATACAGTTCAAAACGTTCTGCTCATTCCAGTTTATCATGCCAAGTTTGTGCATACTGATCAACGAGTCGCTGTCTAAAAATATGAATGAAATTGTTCATATCACCAACACTCTGTTGCAACCAAGCATCTCCAAATCCATTTACAAATAATAACTGTCTCACGTTAAAAACGCCCATGGTTTTTTTTCCCCAATTCTTGAAGGTGGTTTAGCATATTATAAGCTTTCCTGGGTAGTCTTTCTTCTGCCAGATTACAAACTCTTAGCCAGTATCGAATACCCCTTTCAGCCCCCTAAAACATACATTGGATATCGGCGAGGTCGCCCAGCACCATTTTATTTGGCGCTTGCTTACTCACGTTCAAATAACGCTTACAGGCAAACATATGTGTCTTCTCAAGTACAGAGAAGAAGAAGAAGAAGAAGAAGAGTTGCCATCGTGTGCCAATGGATTGACTGGATGACATATTCCAAAAAAAAAGTGCGCACTGGTGCCCATTACCCCGAAGACAGAATGCCGTTACCTTAGTGGTAGGATACAAAACAGTCGTACGTGCAACACCAAAAATCTCAGATGGTGAACATTGGTAATGTCACCGAAGAGAGAAAAGTCGCCTGCCATACTACATAGATTAATTAAAACAATCTTCAGCATTCTATCGACTCGCACGCAGCCAGGGACGTGGGGAACAAAGGTCGTCCCCTTGCTTCACTAAACCTGACCCCAGGTGCTGACTGCTCGCTTACTTGCTTCACTAAACATGACATACATGTCACCACCCCCACTCCTGTCATCAGTCACCCACAGTGACACCATCAACATACATGTCACCACCACCCCCCACTCCTGTCATCAGTCACCCACAGTGACACCATCAACATACATATCACCCCCCCCCCCCCCCCCACTCCCGTCATCAGTCACCCTTACTGTGACCCATCAACATACATGTCACCACCCACACTCCTGTCATCGGTCACCCCACAGTGACACCATCAATATACATGTCACCACCACCACCCCCACTCCTTTCATCAGTCACCCCACAGTGACACCATCAACATACAGTCCCCCCCCCACTCCGTCATCGTCCCCCCATACCCCCAAACATACATGTCCCCACCCCCACTCCTGTCACGTCACCCCCAGTGCACCCAACATCCCAGTCCCCCACCACCACACCCACTCCTTTCATCGTCACCCCAAAATGACACCATCAAATACAGTCACCACCCCCCCTCCTGTCACGGCCCCCCAAAGGACACCATCAAATACATGTCACCACCCCCACTCCTGTCATGGGTCACCCACAGGACACCATCAACAACACCCCCCCCCCCCCCACTCCCGTCATCATCACCCACAGTGAACCATCCATCATGTCACCCCCCCACCCTTTCATATCACCCCACATGACACCCATCAACAACAGCACCACCCCCACTCCGTCACATACCCCACATGACACCATCAACATACATTTTCCCCCCACCCCCACTCCTTCACATCACCTACAGTACACCATCAACATACAGTCACCCCCCCCCCCCAACCCGTCATCGCCCACCCCAAGTGACCATCAAATACTGTCACCCCCCCCCCCCGTCATCAGTCACCCCACATGACCCCAAAACAACTTTTCCCCCCCCCCACTCCTGTATCACTCCCCCCATGACACATCAACATCATGTCACCCCCCCCCACCCCTTTTCACATCCCCCACAGTGACACCATCAACAACATGTCACCCCCCCCCCCAAACCCGCATCGGCACCCCCACAGTGACACCATCAACAACTGTCACCCCCCCACTCCTGCATCATCCCCCCACATGCACCATCAACAAACATGTCCCCCCCCCACTCCTGCATCATCACCCCACATAAACCTCAACAAATTTCACCACCCCCCATCCTTATCAGTCACCCCACATGACCCCATAAACTACTTCACCACCACCCCCCACTCCTGTCATCAGCACCCCACAGTGACACCATCAACAAAATTTCCCCCCCCCCCCACCCGTCATCATCACCTTACTGTGACACCATCAAAACATGTCACCCCCCACATCCTGTCACGGTCCCCCAAGGACACCATCAACATCATGTCACCCCCAAACCACCCCCCCCTTTCATCATCACCCCACAGTGACCCATAAACATACATGTCCCCACCCCCCACCCCCTGTCATGGGCACCCACAGTGACACCACAACATACAGTCACACCCCCCTCCTGTCACGGTCACCCCCCATACACATCAACATACATGCCACCCCCCCCCCCACTCCCGCATCAGTCACCCCACATGACACCTCAACTACATGTCACCCCCCCCCCACTCCGCATCAGTCACCCCACTGACCCCATCAACTTTACTTTCCCCCCCCCACTCCTTCTCATCACCCCACAGTAAAAACCAAACATACATTTTAAACCCCCCCCCCACCCCCCTTCATCAGTCACCCCCGTGACACCAAAACTACTGTACCCCCCCCCCCACTCTGTCTCAGCCCCCACGTGAACCACAACAACAGCCCCCCCCCCCCCACCCCTTCATCAGCACCCCACAGTGACCCATAAACAAATCACCCCCCCCACCCCTTCACAGACCCCCAAGTGAACCATAAACAAACTTTACCCCCCACCCCCACTCCTTCATCATCCCCCACAGGACACCATCAACATAATGTAACCCCCACCCCCACCCTGCTCAGTACCCCACAGTGCACCATCAAAAATGCACCCCCACCCCCCAACCCTCATCACTCCCCCGTGAAAAACCACAACATAATGTCCCCCCCCACCACTCCTGCCCTCCTCACCCCACAGGACCCACCAACATCATTCACCCCCCCCACACTCCTGTCATATCCCCCCACATAAACACCTCAACATACAGTCCCCACCCCCCCCCACTCCCGTCACACACCTTTACAGGACCCCACAACAACATTAACCCCCCCCCCAAAATTTTATCAGTCACCCCACATGAAAACCATCAAAAACTGTCAAAAAACCCCCCACCACGTCACAATCACCCCACATGCACCCTCAACATAATTCCCCCCCACCCCCACCCGTCATCAGTCCCCTTTACAGGGGACACATCAAATACATGTCACCCCCCCCCGTCACCCCCGAATCATCACCCCCAGTGACACCATCCCCAAACCTGTCCCCCCAAACCCCCCGTCTCATCCCCCACATGACCCCCTCACATCATGTCACCCCTACCCTCCCGTCATACTCACCCCACATGACCCCAAATCAACATACATCACCCCTCCACTCCCCCCTCACTCACCCACAGGGGACACCATCAACATACATTCACCCCCCCCCACCACTCCCGCACATCACCTTACAGTGACACCACAACATACAGTCACCCCCCCACACCTATCACTCACCCCACATGCACCATAACATACTGTCCCCCCCCTCCGCACACCCGTCATCATCACTCCCCGTGACACCTCAAATCATGTCCCCCCCCCCACCCTGCAAGCACCTTACAGGAAAAACCATAAACATACATTCCCCCCCACCACCCCTTCACACTCCCCCCACATGACACCTCAACATACGTCCCCCACCCCCCCCTTTGTCATCATCACCCCACATTTTACCCCATCAACAACTTCACCACCCCCACCCTGTCATCATCCCCCCACATGAACCACAACAACAGTCCCCCCCCCCCCATCCGTCACAGTCCGTTACAGGACACCATCAAAAACTTCCCCCCCCACCACACCCTCTTTACTCACCCCACAGTGACACCACAACATACTTTCATCCCCCCCCACCCATCACTACCCCACATGACACCAAAACAACATGCCCCCCCACTCCCGTCATCATCACCCACAGTGACACCATAACATAATGTTCCCCCCCCTTCCGCCCACCCATTATCCCCCCCACAGTGACACCAAAACAACATGTCACCCCCACCAAAACCCTATCACTCACCCCACAGGACACCATCAACATACATCCCCACCCCCCCCAAACACCCGTCTCACTACCCCCAGTGACCCCAAAACATACATTCACCCCCACCACCCCCCTCACACCCCCCCAAAAGGGACACCAAAACATACATTCCCCCCCACCACTCCGTCTCACTCACCCCCAGTGAAAACCCAACATACATTCACCCCCCCACCCCCTCATCATTCACCCCACTAAACCCATCAACCACACTCACCCCCCCCCACCACCCCCGTCACACTCACCCCACAGGACACCATCAACATACATGTCCCCCCCACAAACCCCCGTCTCATCACTCCACAGTTACACCAAAAACTACAGTCACCCCCACCACTCCTATCACCCCCCCACATTGACACCACAACAACATTTTCACCCCCAACACCACCCCCGCCTCCCTCACCCCACATACACCTCCCCTACTGTCACCCCCCCCCCCCCCCGCACACTCCCCCCACATGACACCCATCCCCAAACATGTCACCCCACCACCCCCACAAAAATCCCCCCACAGTGACACCATAAACATAATGTCCCCCCCACCAAAAACCCCGTCATCACCCCCCCAAATGACACATAACTTGCAGCACCCCACCACACCCTCTCACTCCCCCCACAGTGACACCACCAACAACCTGCCCCCCCCCCACCCCCGCATCACCACCCCACAGTGACCCCAACCAAAAAACCTGTCACCCCACCAACCCCCTCATCACTCACCCCCACAGTGAACCCCCCAACAACCTGCACCCCCCCCACCCCCTCACACAAACCCCCCACAGTGACACCACCAACATACCTGTCCCCCCCACCCACTCCCGCGCGTCAGGGAACCTCTTCCCAACCATCGGCGCGCGTGAACAAGCAACAGCCGGCACAGCCCTTTTTAGGCAACCAAGGCAGCATGAACTGACGGGCTGCCTGGGGATTGGGCGTAGGCAACGGGGGGCCAGTCACATAAATCACATGGGCACGGTAGGTATTCAAACCGAAGCTTTCAATCGCCCCCATAACAAACATCGGAACAATTATGCGCAAAACCTTTTTAACAAAATTTAAAAAAGAATCCTCTCCTGCTTTCTCCCTCCTCTCGTTCTCTCTTTTTCCTCTCTCTCCTCCTCTTCTCTCTCCTATCTCTTTTCCCCCCTCTCTTTTCATCTCTCTCTTCTTTCCCCTCTCTCTCTCTCATTGCGTGCAAGGTTCTGCTTGGTTGTGTGTTGGGTGTGTGTGTGGTGTTGTGTTGTGTGTTGTGTGTGGTGTGTGTGTGTGTGTTGTGTGTTTGTGGGTTTGGTGTTGTGTAGTGTTGTGTGACGTGGTATGTGTACATGTGCCAGCGTGCCCGCCCCTCCTGCTTGTGCGTACTCCTTGTGGGGTTGTGTGGTGTGTGTGTGGGTTTTGGGGTTTTGGTGTGCTGCGTCGTGCGTGGTGCTGCGTGCGTGCGTGCGGGCGTGCGGCGGCGTGCTGCGTGCTGCTGCGTGCGGGGGGCGTGTTGTGTGTGTGGTGTGTGTGGTGTTTTGTGGTGGTGTGTTGTGTGTGTTGTGTGGTGTGGTGTAACGGCACGTTTAGGATAAAAAAAATAGAAAATAAGTTTTTAGAAAACAAAATATAAAATGATGAAGGGCAAAATTTTTACAGACATACAAACAGAGACTTTGTTTTCCCCAAGCATGTCTTTTTTTATGAAGAAAAAGGTTTGGAAGACAGGGGCTATTGGAAAGGAAATGATGTGCTGGTCATGACAGACAAAGTTTGGGGACAGGGGTATTAGGACAAGGAAAAATAATGTGCCCCCTTTATGACAGCCAAAGTTGGAAACGGGACATTGGACAATGGAAAATGATTGCCTTTTATGACAGACAAAGTGTGGAAGACAGGGACATTGGGGCAGGAAAATTGTGCCGGGCTCTTTTTTGTCCCCCAAAACATGACAATCAAAGATAATTAACAATATTAGACGTTATAAAGCATGCAATAACCTCGCCAAAATTTTAGATTGGTAAACAGTTTCTTTCAATGCATATTATTTGTCACATGAAGAGAATCACCAAAAAAAACAATTTTGGGTCTGCATCTGCATTTCCCTTGAATGGGCGTTCATATCTTAAATAGTGGTAACAACAAAAACAGCAAAAACAACACAACGCAAGAATAACACAAAGAAAAAAGAAATGATTGAGAAAAAACTTTTAAAGGGATTTTTAAAGAGGGTTTTTAAATCCCTGTTTCTGAATATATTTTTGGGATTTCAGACAGCAGCGCCCAAAAGAAACCGTTCTTCAACCTTACATCGAGGGGAAAGGACACTCTCGTCTTCTGTTGTCTGTCTCTCGTCTGTCCGTCTGTCTCTCTCTCTCTGTGTCTCCTCTCTCTCCCCTTCTCCTCCTCTCTCTCTCTCCTCTCTCTCTCTCTCTTTAGATATACACCAAACTCCGAACTGTCCTTCGTAATCAAATGAGGCGAAAACTTTTTTTTTTATTGTTTGTCCACCCATAAAGATTTAAAAGATAAATCATTTTGCCTCATACTAAAATGTTCACCAAATGTCATTTCATCTTTTTGCAAAAGAAAAGAGAATTTAACCGCCTTTCTATTTCATTTTTTTAAAAAATGAAACGGGAAATGTTTGTCATTTAAAAACCCCAAAGCCAGAGGATTTCAGAAGAACATTTTCTTATATAAATATTTTCTTTCATAATTTTTGTTTTTTGCCGGCGCGATGTGTTTACTTTTTGTTCTTGACTTCATTTCAGATAGTCGTGGCCTTTTTCAAATTAAACATTTGAGTTTAAAAAAAAAACAAGAAGTAAAATCTGCCCTAAGGAAAAAAAATCAAGTAACTTTTATTCAAGAGGACAGCCTTTTGAACTTAATAAAGTCGACAAATCAAAACAACAATCTAATAGTGGGGGGAAAAAAAAAGCGCAGGGAAGCTGATTGATTATTAGTTGGGTCTCTAACAGAAAGACCAGGCGCTGTTTAAACCAAAAAATTCCACTGTTCAACGTGTTGTCACATGTTTTCCCTTTCCCCCCATTGTTCACCACACAGTTTTGATTTTTCTCTGCTTCGTTTTTAAATCACAGCAATTTTCCTTCAGAATCAGCGAAGGGACTGTGGGGAAAACACTGTCATCTTTTTACTAACTTAGTCTGGATTTACCTTTGGGGGTGTGTCGACTCAATTACCGCCATCACTCTAATCACTTGAAAGGATTTCTCTGGTTATTTTAGCCCGATATTGTCACGCATAGGCCAACTCAGAACTGGAACAAGAGTATCTTCATTTTGGTTCCCGGAGGATTCTAAACCAACATAAAACAGGGGATACGTAAGTTTAAATAATCCCCTTCCCTCCTACCCCTGTCTCTTTCCTTTATTAGACTTCGTTTTCATTCACACACGACGTGATGAAAAAAGAACCTCTCTCTCTCTCTCTCTCTCTCTCTCTCTCTCTCTCTCCTCTCTCTCTCTTTTCCCCTCACTCTCTCTCTCCCTTTTCTCCCTACCCACCACACACACACACACACAACACACACACAACCACCCCAAACACCACAAATAGCAATTCTCTCTTCTCTCCTCTCTATCCTCTCTACCTATCTCCTCTCTCTCTCTCTTACAAAGGTAAAACTCTCTTCTCCCCCCCCTCTTCCTCTCTCTCTCCCTCCTTTTCCGCTTCTGTTCTCTCTCCTCTGTTTTTTTGTCTTCTCCCCCTTTCTTCCTCTCTCCCTCCCTCTCTCTCCTCCCTCTCTCTCTCTCCCTCCCCCCTCCCTCACTCCTCCCCTTGCCTTGTTTTTTCTTCTTTTTTCAGCGTGTATGTTTTGTGACTTTTTTGTTTAAAATTTTCTCCTTTTGCCAAATTGTTACCCCTTTGTTGTTCTTTCTTCATGATTTTGTAGTTTCAAAAGTTCAGTAAAATTTTGTAATTAAAATTTTTTCTGTTTATCATTTGTCTTTACCAGTGTTTTTTGTGATTAAGATTTTTTTCATGTTTTTCATTTGTCTTTACCAGGGTTTTTTCTGTGATTAAATTTTGTCATTTTTATCATTTGTCTTTACCATGTTTAATTAAATTTTTGTCAGTTTTTATTGTCTTTTCCAGGTTTATTTGTATTAAGATTTTTGTAAGTTTTATATTTCTTTACCAGTTTTTTCTTGATTAAGATTTTTGTCATTTTTTATATTTGCTTTACCAGTGTTTTTTTTGTGATTAAATTTTTGCATGTTTTTCATTTTTTTACCCCTGTTTATTTTGTGTTGACTTTTTAAAACGTTTTATTCGCGTTTCACCCCTTCCTTTTTTCTCGTTTTTTTTTCTTTTTTCTTCTTTTTAAATAATACAATTGTTTTCTTTTTTGTCAAAGCCATGTGTTTTCAGTAACTGGGAAATTTTGGGATGGGTTTGGGGGGGGGGGGGGGCAATGATTTTAAGGGCCCAATAATTCAAACAATGCTTTGTATTTTCGCCATCTGTGACCCCTTTTACTTACAGTTTTAACTTAAATTTAACGAAATTTTACGTAATCGAGAAAAAAAGAAAACACCCCAAGGGGTGGGGAGGACCCCCGAGAAGACTGTCTTCCCTGCCTTTTGAGCATCCTGAAAACCCTTAGGCCTGGCGGTGACGATGGGGACAGGCACCCAGACACCCATTAAAAATCAAGGAAAACTGCTCCTAACAAAGTAAAATTTAATACGGGACCCCATAACAGCCTTAAAATACACCCCCCCTGGGGGTTTCCACCCGTATTCATGACTGCAGACCCCCCGGCGAAAAAAACCCCCCCCCAGCTGCCCAGCACACCCCACAGCCCCAACCACCCCTGCCCACGGACAGACGAAGACAGTGCCACTCCAGACACAG
>CM031606.1:6937758-6947758 GCA_018398815.1 Conus ventricosus
GGCTGCATTGAGCGCCGTGGGGATGGCTGCGGCAGCGCCAGCAAGAGTGTGGCTATGGACGGGGCTGCATTGAGCGCCGTGGGGATGGCTGCGGCAGCGCCAGCAATAGTGTGGCTATGGACGGGGCTGCATTGAGCGCCGTGGGATGATGCCATTAGTGTGACACAGGTGATGAGACATGGAAACATTCCATGGAGAATATTTTGAGAAACTGTATGGATGCATTTCACGCCTGTCCGTCAGCCCACACACACACACACACACACACACACACACACACACACACACACACACACACGCACGCACGCACGCACGCACGCACGCACGCACACACACACACACACACCACACACACACACACACAATCACACACACACACACACACACGCACACACACACACACACACACACACGCACGCACGCGCGCACGCGCGCACACGCACACGCATACACATACACACATGCGCCCGTCCTGTACAAAACTTTGAAAGTCAGACAGACTTGGCTGCAGCTGGGACCAAGTTGTAGAAATCCCAGCTGTCATTGCATTATTAATTATCACGATTAACAACGCATCCTCACACACAAACAGCCCGTTTCGTGGTATTCGCCGCTATCACGCTGGCCGATGATTTGGCTGTAAAGCATCCAACAATGAACTTCTTGATCCTTTTCCAAACCTACAGACACCACGCCTGAGTCACCCCATCCAGATGGATTCATGCGGGAACACAACACTCTGACAAAGACCTCTGTTCTTTTTGTCCCCATTCAGACCAAGCTTGCTTTTCTTGTCCAGCGAAAGGGAGTAGAAGACGGTCTTCGTGTGATGTAGGGTTTTTGACGGCCAGTTCTATACAGGATGTAGAAGACTGTCTTTATGTGATATAGGGGTTTTTGACGTCCAGTTCTATACAGGATGTAGAAGACTGTCTTTATGTGATATAGGGGTTTTTGACAGCCAGTTCTATACAGGATGTAGAAGACTGTCTTCGTGTGATATAGGGGTTTTTGACGGCCAGTTCTATACAGGAAGTAGAAGACTGTCTTCGTGTGATATAGGGGTTTTTGACGGCCAGTTCTATACAGGATGTAGAAGACTGTCTTCGTGTGATATAGGGGTTTTTGACGGCCAGTTCTATACAGGATGTAGAAGACTGTCTTCGTGTGATATAGGGGTTTTTGACAGCCAGGCATTTGCTGGAAACCGTTTGAAAGCCTTTCGCCACCACCCCACCCCCCTCCCCCCTTCCCTCCGCTCCTTCCATCCACCTTCACGTCATTTCCTTTGTTGTAATTCAACAATCAGCGGATTTCTCGACTACTACTCAACAACCGCTTCCTCACCTGCCTTTAGAGGAGTTAATGAGTCGCGAAGGATAACGTTCGATGTCTGCCGCTGAAGTGCACTTGTCAAGGCGGTTTTCCCGGAACGAATCAATCTTTTTTTTTTTATTGAAAGACTGTTCCCAGGAGTGACAATAGACGACACCGGGCAAGGAGAGGGGGGGAGGGGGGCTTGGGAAGGGAGGGGGAACGGTGGGAAGACAGGCAATTGAAAGGGGTGAGAAATATATTCAGTTTCAATCTCCGTTAATTTCTGACGAGAGAATTGAGACACATGTGTTCAATCCAGCTCCAGTTCAGTGTCAAAGGTGCAGATAATGTTCTTCGTCATTGTTGTAACTACAGCTAAGGCGCGACTCTATCATTCTGCATGTTCATCATTTTTTAAAAAAAACATTTCTAAAACATTACTTTATCCCAAATGTTCTACATTATCCGTCTATTTTATTCGTAAAGTTCTGCATTGGCCGTAATGTTCTATTGTCCCTAATGCTCTGTAGTGTCACTCTGTATCAACTCTAATCTTCTATATTACTTTCTGTTGTCAATAAGTCTGCAGAGTCCATTGCGCTTTGCACAGCTACTCAGTAGCATCCCTAATGTTCTATATTATCCTCTTGTTCTACGTTTTCCCTTATGTTCCATTGTCCCTAATGCTTTCACAAGTTACTCTGTATCATCTCTAATGTTCTATACTGCCCCTCTCTATACTCTTTAAGGTTCTACATTGTCCTTCATACTGCATAGTCTCTCTAAATTGTCCTTAACGTCAGTTCTATATTGTCTCTGAAGTTCTCAACTGTCTACATTATCTTTCACGTTGAACATTGTCCCCAGTGTTCTATGTTATCCCTCTGTATCATCTCGTGTTCAGCAGTGTCCCTAGAATTCTCCACCATCCCCTTCGTTACCTCTAATGTTGGTTTCAATAACTTTTATTTAAGAAACAAGTAAATAGAATATTTCTAATGTTCAACGTAGTCCCTCGTCTTCTTTACCATCTCTAATGTTCAACATTGTCCCTAATATTGCACTTTATACCCCCAACATTATCGATAATGTTCAACACTGTTCTCACTGCCATCGGCGAACGCCCTTGTTCTCTTCTACAACCAGATTCTCACACTCAAAACCCAAGAAGAACAGGTCAAAGCTCTTTTCCTACTATTCTTTTTAAGAACCTGAAAAATACTATCGTCCGAGCGTGCAGAATAGCTCCGATGGGACCTTGACCTTGACCAAGACCCCGTGACGCTGGGCTTTATGACTGATGGGTCTGTTTCTCTATTGAGCTCCGACATCTGTGAGTAACGTACTTTTTTGGATAGTTACACTCTGTGTGACTCAGCTGCATGGTTTCTGAATCAGGTTACAGGTATCGATCGTGACCAGGTTTGGAACTAACACTCCAATCGGTTGAAAGCAAACCAACAAATCAGTCTGGCAGTTTGCCATGAAGCGTGTGACACACGCACGCACACACACCACACACACACACACACACACACACACACACACACACACACACACACACACCACACACACGCAAGCACAGTTTTATGACACTGACTGAAACATACACTAAACATGCACACGCCATTTATCACCGTGTGCATTGACATATGCTCGGACACATAGAAACAAGTACGAATGCACGCGCGCATACATACACGCACACTCGCGCGCGCGCGTACGCACGCACACAGACACGCGCGCGTTTAAACCCTCACACAACACACACACACACACACACACACACACACACACACACACACACACACACAACGCACGCATACATGCATGCAGCATTCACGCATGTTGACAACGCCCAGAAGACAAAAACGAACGCAGTTGAAGTAGTGAATCACAACAGTGACACACACGCTGATCAATCTGTTGGACAACCGATACGCAGTAAGGCAGGTGCCTGACTCAATCAGCTGATGCATTGGGTCAGTCTAACGTTTCGGTCACTGAACACGAAGATACGCACTGCACACTACGCGATCACAGCCACCGCCTCTCCAGCATCGATCCCCCACTGCACGTGGGACCGTCTTTCATTGACTCTCTTTCTGTCGCTCTCTCGTCGTGTCGTCAGTCAGTGCAATGCTTAGTGCACGTGGGGGGTCAGGGAGTGCGCCACGCGTGAGCTGTAAGCTTTATTGTAATGGCGAGTCGTCGATCTCACAGCTGATGCTTCTCTCTCTCTCTTTCTCTCTCTCTCTCTCTCTCCTCTCTCTCTCTCTCTCTCTCTCTCTCTCTCTCTCTCTCTCTCTCTCTCTCTCTCTCTCAGACTGGTGTCATTCAAACTCAATGGTCATACACCAAGCCAAAACCAAATCTATGATTATAGCTACCCGCAAAAAACACCAGTTGACTCCTCTTTCCCTAAAACTTCAGTTGAATGGCACTTCTATCGAGCAGGTAGACGAGCATCGTGTTTTAGGGTTAACGATAGATAAAGAATTGAAATGGCAATCTCACCTAAATAACGTATGCAAAGTAGTCTCAAAACACCTTTCCTGTTATCTCAATTAAAGCGCTACGTCAACAGTAATGTGCTTAAACTTTTCTTCAATGCACACATAATGTCACGTATCAATTACGCCTCAACAGTGTGGGACGGCAGTAGTGACGTCCACAAAAAAAGGCTGAATTCTCTCCATAGACGTGCAGCAAAGCTACTCCATCCAGCTGTATCTCTAACAACAGACGAAAAACTAAAAGCGCTGAACATACTTCCTCTGAATAGGCAATTGGAATTCAACAAGGCATCATTTATGTTTACAATCTTGACAGATACTATGCCATGTTATATCAATGCCCTTTTTACAAGATCGAACAGCTTTTCTGGC
This sequence comes from Conus ventricosus, assembly GCA_018398815.1. Taxonomy (NCBI): domain Eukaryota; kingdom Metazoa; phylum Mollusca; class Gastropoda; order Neogastropoda; family Conidae; genus Conus; species Conus ventricosus. The sequence continues at coordinate 6,941,964 of CM031606.1, forward strand.
TCGACGAAATTCCTTCTTCCCTACCCACGCATTGATCTATACAAAACAAGCCTAGCTTACTCTGGACCATATGTCTGGAACTCACTTCCACCGAATCTACAAAACATGAATACTTTAAAACTTTTCAAGGAACATTTGCATAAAACATTTTATGTCTCAGTAGTTAACTTACTCGATTACAATGATTAGCGTCCACTCGCTAAGTCTTCTGTGAACCATACTTGAATAAATCGTCTAAACATAAAACCTACTCCATTAAAATCGCTCATCCCACTCCCACTCTGTCTACCATCCCTTTTCTCCTCCCCCTACCTACCATTCTCTCTTCCCCACCCTCCTCTGACCTCTCTCTCTGTGTAGTTTTTGTTTGTTTGTTTGCTTGTAAGTTTCCTTTTGTTTTACCATCCCCCATCTCATTAGTGCTTTTATGAGTAGTTTGCTTATCATTGTAGAATTAGATTATCATGTGCTATGTTGAATTGTCTGTATGAATGATATGTGCTGAAATAATGTATGCATGACAAGGACAGATTGTAAGACTAGGCTTTGGCCTAAAATCTTCATCCTTGGGTATTAAAGATCAATCAATCAATCAATCAATCTCTCTCTCTCTCTCTCTCTCTCTCTCTCTCTCTCTCTCTCTCTCTCTCTCTCTCTCTCTGTAGCTATGTTCATTTTCAAAGCACTAAAACGAAGAGAGGAACCGTTATCAGTTAACACACAAATGCCAGAGTAATTTCAGGAAGAACAGTTTGTTATGCAAATATTTTCTTTCATAATTTTCAGTATATGCGCCGGGCGCGTGTGTGTTACTTTGTTCTTGACCTCATTGCAGATAGGTCGGTGACCTTTGCAATTAAACTATTTGAGTTTGAGTTTGAGTTTTGAGTTCTCTCTCTCTCTCTCTCTCTCTCTCTCTCTCTCTCTCTCTCTCTCTCTCTCTCTCTCTCTCTCTCTCTTCTTTCCGCAATGTTCCTCTCTAACACAGAGAGAGGAGAGAGAAGAGAGAGAGAGAGAGGAAAAGAGGAGAGAGAGAGGAGAGAGAGAGAGAGAGAGAGGAGAGAGAGAGAGAGAGAGCGAACAAAGCCTCTTTGGGCCAAAGCAGGCATGCATGGCGGAATGTAGTTCTTCATACGGCAGATTGAAATACATGATTATAAACACAATGTAACTTGGTTTGTGAAAATCTGAAGTCAACATTCTTCGGAATAGGTTGAACAACAAGCCCAACAGACCTTATACTGGATAGAGATCAATCACACCAATTATCACCATGTCTGGTATAGAGATCATCACACCAATTATCACCATGTCTGGTATAGAGATCAATCACACCAATTATCACCATGTCTGAAAGCCCAACAGACCTTATACTGGTATAGAGATCAATTACACCAATTATCACCATGTCTGGTGTAGAGATCAATTACACCAATTATCACCATGTCTGGTATAGAGATCAATTACACCAATTATCACCATGTCTGGTGTAGAGATCAATTACATCAATTATCACCATGTCTTAAAGCCAAACAGGCCTTATACTGGTAAAGACATCAATTACACCAATTATCACCATGTCTGGTATAGAGATCAATTACACCAGTTATCACCATGCCTGAAAGTCAACAGGCCTTGTACTGGTATAGGATCAATCACACCAATTATCACCATGTTGGTATAGAGATCAATCACATCCATTATCACCATGTCTGGTATAGAGATCAATCACACCAATTATCACCATGTCTGATATAAAGATCAATCACACCAATTATCACCATGTCCGGTAAAGAGATCAATTACACAGTTATCACCATGTCTGAAACCCCAACAGGCCTTATACTGGTATAGAGATCAATAACACCAATTATCACCATGTTTGGTATAGAGATCAATTACACCAATTATCACCATCCCTGAAAGCCCAACATGCCTTGTACTAGTATAGAGATCAATTACACCAATTATCACCATGTCTGGTATAGAGATCAATTACACCAATTATCACCATGTCTGGTATAGAGATCAATTACATCAATTATCACCATGTCTTAAAGCCCAACAGGCCTTATACTGGTAAAGACATCACTTACACCAATTATCACCATGTCTGAAAGCCCAACAGGCCTTTTACTGGTATAGAGATCAATTACAGTGGGCTGATCTCACGGGTAACCACTTACACCAGCTTCTTGGTGTGCACTGTTCAGCGAGGTTCGCCTCCTGTTAGCACAGATCCTTATCCGGGTGCAAACCACCCTGTGCGTGGTTCAAACTTGACAATTTGGCAGTATAAGCGGCGACGTGGGGTGAAACGTGACAATTTGGCAGTATCAGCGGCGACGTGTGGTAAAATGTGACAATTTGGCAGTATCAGCGGCGACGTGTGGTAAAACGTGACAATTTGGCAGTATAAGCGGCGACGTGTGGTGAACAGCCAGTCAACCTGGGAACACGAGGCGGACACAGAGCCAGTCAGATCAACAGGAAGGGTTAAATGACATCAACGTAAACAGTGGGACTCCAGTTAGAGAAATAGCGAAGACACGGATCCTTTGTCCCCTTCATCTTTGGTGCAAAGAAACAAAGTTAATGTACGTGATAGTTGGGTTGAATAGTATGTCTGCAAAGAAACAAAGAGTGTATGGGATAGTTTGTTTCAATAGTATGTCTGCAAAGAAACAAAGAGAATTATGGATCGTTTGTTTCAATAGTATGTCTGCAAAGAAACAAAGAGTGTAAGGGGTAGTTTGTTGAAATAGTATGTCTTCCTTGGCATGACCAAGCACTGCCATAGCTGGCACTAACAGGACTCCTTCCTGGAGAAGAACGAGCATTGCAAAGTTGGAGAAACTTAAAACATTTAAAAAAAGCATGTAGATGGATCGATCGATCGATCGATCGATCGATAGATAGATAGATAGATAGATAGATAGATAGATAGATAGATAGATAGATAGATAGATAGATAGATAGATAGATAGATAGGACGGACAGACAGACAGACAGACAGTCGGACACACACAGAGAGAGAGAGAGAGAGAGAGAGAGAGAGAGAGAGAGAGAGAGAGCGATAAACAGACTGATTGATAGATAGACAGACAGACGGACGGACATACATACAGACAGACAGATAGATAGATGAATAGACAGACAGACAGATAGATAGATAGGTAGATAGATAGATAGATAGTTAGACAGGTAGGTGGATAGAGATAGATAGACAGACAGACAGACAGACGGATAGATAGATAGATAGATAGATAGATAGATAGATAGATAGATAGATAGATAGATAGATAGATAGATAGATAGATAGATAGATAGACAGACAGATAGATAGATAGATAGATAGATAGATAGATAGATAGATAGATAGATAGATAGATAGATAGATAGATAGATAGATATCACACACTTTGTCTATACCCTGACATTGTTTTTACTGTTCTACTCATAATCTGTCACACTGACTGTCATCAAACAACCACTGCTGTACTTAGCTATGAATGTGAGAGGCAAACATAACATGCTGCACTTAGCTATGAATGTGAGAGGCAAACATAACATGCTGCACTTAGCTATGAATATGAGAGGCAAATATAACATGCTGCACTTAGCTATGAATGTGAGAGGCAAACATAACATGCTGCACTTAGCTATGAATATGAGAGGCAAATATAACATGCTGCACTTAGCTATGAATATGAGAGGCAAACATAACATGCTGCACTTAGCTATGAATGTGAGAGGCAAACATAACATGCTGCACTTAGCTATGAATGTGAGAGGCAAACATAACATGCTGCACTTAGCTATGAATGTGAGAGGCAAACATAACATGCTGCACTTAGCTATGAATATGAGAGGCAAATATAACATGCTGCACTTAGCTATGAACGTGAGAGGCAAACATAACATGCTGCACTTAGCTATGAATGTGAGAGGCAAATATATCATGCTGTACTTAGCTATGAATATGAGAGGCAAACATAACATGCTGCACTTAGCTATGAATGTGAGAGGCAAACATAACATGCTGCACTTAGCTATGAATATGAGAGGCAAATATAACATGCTGCACTTAGCTATGAATGTGAGAGGCAAATATAACATGCTGCACTTAGCTATGAATGTGAGAGGCAAACATAACATGCTGCACTTAGCTATGAATGTGAGAGGCAAACATAACATGCTGCACTTAGCTATGAATGTGAGAGGCAAACATAACATGCTGCACTTAGCTATGAATGTGAGAGGCAAACATAACATGCTGCACTTAGCTATGAATGTGAGAGGCAAACATAACATGCTGCAATTAGCTATGAATATGAGAGGCAAACATAACATGCTGCATGAATATGAGAGGCAAACATAACATGCTGCACTTAGCTATGAATATAAGAGGCAAACATAACATGCTACACTTAGCTATGAATACGAGAGGCAAGCATAACATGTTTGTACTCTTTAGCAACACACAGAGACCATTTGTGTAGTTTTTTAAACATCAAGAGCTACACAGCAGAACCTGACAGTTCAACCTAAACACAAACCCAAAAACAAACAAACAAACCAAAAAACAAACAAATCAACAAACAAAGAAAACTCATTGTTAAAAAAAAAGCAGGACAGTCTGACAGTAATGTCAGTCGGTGATCACATTAGAACTTGAATAGTTTATTAAAACAAATCAATCCAATCAACACGATTTCAAACGGGGGGTGGGGGGAGAGACATTTGACAAGAAATAAGCTGCAGTCCATGACGATTTGCTGGCATGCTCCAGGGAACAGGTGAGTCCTTTACTTACAAACACAACTTCCATTACTTACAAACACAACTTCCATGACTTACAAACACAACTTCCATTACTTACAAACACAACTTCCATGACTTACAAACACAACTTCCATGACTTACAAACACAACTTCCATGACTTACAAACACAACTTCCATTACTTACAAACACAACTTCCATTACTTACAAACACAACTTCCATTACTTACAAACACAACTTCCATTTCTTACAAACACAACTTCCATTTCTTACAAACACAACTTCCATTACTTACAAACACAACTTCCATTACTTACAAACACAACTTCCATTACTTACAAACACAACTTCCATTACTTACAAACACAACTTCCATGACTTACAAACACAACTTCCATTACTTACAAACACAACTTCCATGACTTACAGACACAACTTCCATGACTTACAAACACAACTTCCATGACTTACAAACACAACTTCCATGACTTACAAACACAACTTCCATTACTTACAAACACAACTTCCATTACTTACAAACACAACTTCCATTTCTTACAAACACAACTTCCATTACTTACAAACACAACTTCCATTACTTACAAACACAACTTCCATTACTTACAAACACAACTTCCATTTCTTACAAACACAACTTCCATTACTTACAAACACAACTTCCATTACTTACAAACACAACTTCCATTACTTACAAACACAACTTCCATTACTTACAAACACAACTTCCATTACTTACAAACGTGATTTTGCTCTGCCTGCCAGCTCCGCAAGCTCACTGGCAGCAGCAGCAGCAGCAGCAGCCGATGTGTCTATCCCCCAGCACGCCAGCTGCAGCGTACGGCACATAATCCGCTGTGCCATTCTACAGCATCAGCCTTGCAGCAGTATGTTCCCTTCTTGCTGTAGCGACACGCTCTTTGGGCAGTTTTTGAACCGTGGGTACTAATAATACCAATTTGGTTACATTTACTGAAAAAGGACATCCTAAA
>CM031606.1:6952758-6960258 GCA_018398815.1 Conus ventricosus
CAATATGTCTTGACATATACTGAACAGTTTTCGTTTGTCAGAATCAGACACACAAACTGACCCTTCTGGATTGTATTCAGATGAGGCACCGGCAATCCAAGCCAGACAGTTGAACAAGTGAACTGGAATGATCTCCTGGACCTTGTCTTCCGTCATGTCTTTTGCTTCAGGAGGCCAAATGCTGCTTGTGGGACACTTTTGTCCAGCTAGCTACACGTGATAGTTCAGTTGCATGCTCACATGGTACAAGGCTCTTGTGTCTTCTTGCGTGTCATACATTCCTGAAACAGTATTTAAGGGTTGTCTAAACTGGAACCAATACATGTACAGAAAATAACAAACAATCCTATATTTCTGCAAATACAATATCACTAATATGCACTGTGCTGATTTTTCAAATCTCTCTCTCTCTCTCTCTCTCTCTCCTCTCCTTCTCTCTCTCTCTCTCTCTCTCATTTGGATTTGCTGCTACAGTTACAATTTTATCAACACTCACCTGAGTTGTAGTGCATTCCCGACTCAGAATCAGAAGAGTTGTCCTCATCACTGCTGTATACGTCACATCCGTCAGTAGGTATCACGAAGTCTGCCACCACTCCATCGTACAAAACAATCTCACTCTGGTTGTTTGCACTTGGCTGTATGAAGACCAATTTTGGGAAGTCTTTCTGGAGTTGGTATTTCAACTGGCATGTCTTCATAGGAAACACACATGTCCACCTCCTTGACTACTTCTAGGAACAGTTCAACAAGGTGAGTCATCCTGAGCACTCTTCTTTTTTTGACAAGTTTGTTGATAATTACATTTTCCATGAAAACTTTGTAGCTGTTCGAATGTTGCCATTTTGTCTTTCCTGTGGACGCAAATGACCGTCCAGATACATATGCATCATTGGTATAGCTTTTGAGGCAGGACAAATGGTACCACAATTCGATGGCAACGAGATCTTTATCTTTGATGATGCCAAGTAATTCTTCATCACCCTTTCTCATTGCAGCCTCCTCAAGTCGAACACATTGTTTTTGTTCACAAACGCTTAAACATTCAATTTTTTTGCCATCAGCTTTCTGCCACTTTGATTTCCTCTCCTTTTTACAAAGATACATATGTAAGGCAGGACGTGTTTATTTCTTCTTTTGCTACTACAGGCCTGTGATAAAGTGTCAGTACTTCTCAGTTTCTTGCAGGGTGGTGTATCCTCAGAACCCTCGGGTTGACCTCTGCAATGTGTCCTTCTTCCCCACGTTCCTTTTTGTGTTGCAGTTGTTGCAACCTGAAAAGAAAACAACAATAAAACATCCCTCATGTATAATAGTAATGTACGTCATTTTGCCAACTTTAATTCACGTTTTGGGTTATGCACAATCAAACTTTTACATTCACGACTTATGGTTGTTGTTGGGTTTAAATTTTTTTTAAAAACATATTCATGATTCACATTTGGTGGAAATCTGCCCATAAACACGTTTTGAGTGACTGACCCAAACATTGGGTCAAGCTTAATATTGCTTAGTGGTTAATCCAACTTCTCCATTCGCTACTACGGACATATGACCCACATTTCATTAAAATCTGCCCATAAATCTGAAGAAAATCTTGCCAACACATCATGTCAATAGATCTAGACACAAATCGACAAACAGATGCACACACATGCTTCAGTTTTGATTTTAACTCTCTAGAATCTCTCCTTCTTTTAAAGGGGTATTAAAAAAAAAAAAATATGGTTCCCAGAAACAGTCACGACGGGTAAACAAAGATACGAACACACACTACAGCAACCCAAACCCTTACGTTGGCATTCATCGCGGAGGACGCCAAAATAGAATAACCAAACCTGCGCCGAGCCCACTGCCAGCCTGCAAGTGAGGGCATACGGCAGACTGGCTGTCGGCCTTGGCCTTGGAATGTCGGTGTGTTTTTCTTTTTCTTTCTTACATTGTTTTAAATCTGCGTATAAATCTACAGCTATAAGCATCAGAATTGTTGGGAAGAATAAAATCAAGGTTTTCACTTACCGATCTTTCCTGGTAAACTGCTGGTAACAGTAGCGATGGAATCCAAGGCCTTCGTTCTTGGCATCTTCAAATCCCGTGAGTGATTGCGTGGTAGAAATAAAACGCTTGGCTATTTCAGCTTGAAAGCAGATGTATTGGATCCACTCAACTGCTAATGATGAACATTTTTTGAACGTTGTACAACTAAAATCCTGGATTGATTCGTCTTTACTCGCCGGGAAATGTACGCAACAGCTTTTTGTGTCTGAAGCAGACGACGAGGCAGCCATTGTTTTAGGACGCAGCGCGAGCAACAGTTTTCCGAAGTTGTGGTTCTTTGGGTTTGACATTGTTAGGCTATGTCATCTTCAATTAATTACGTTGTATTAATTATTCCGCCATTCCCGACAATGTAACAAAGCAGTTTTGACCTAAGTAGTGATAGATTAACCTGTTTCACTTAAAAATTCGTGTGCTAAATCGTTTGCTACAAGTTGAACGATAAACAGACACGCCTCGCAGTCTAAGAGAGAGAGAGAGAGAGAGAGACAGAGAGACAGAGAGAGAGAGAGAGACTGCTTCCTTTATTTATGGGTGGATCGATGGGTGTGGGATGTGTGTGCGCGCGCGCTCCCATAATTATAGGCCCTACCTCTCTCTCTCGCGCGCGCTCCCATAATTATAGGCCCTACCTCTCTCTCTCGCGCGCGCTCCCGTATACTTCTGTGTGTGCCGGCGTGCGCGCCCGTATGAGAGTGTATGTGTGAGTTAGTGTGTGTGTGTGTGTGTGTGTGTGTGTGTGTGTGTGTGTGTGTGTGTGTGTGTGTGTGTGTGTGTGTGTGTGTGTGTGTGTGTGTGTGTGCGCGCGCGCACGTCCTTTGCGTATGCGAATTTTGTGCATGTGTATGCATCCGAACGCATGGACAGGCTTAAGCCAAAACTGCTAGTTGAACAGGAAGACTCATAAAGTCAACTACTGCAACATACACTCTCGAAAGATGGAAATAACTGAGAAAAAGCTAGCTGAAGATGAACTGAGAGAGAGAGAGGGGGGGGGGGGGGAGGAGGGTGTAAAAGTGTGGGAGGGGAAGGGAGAGAGCGTTGGGTACAGCTGGTGCGGATTGAGGGGAAGGGGTGGGGGCAATATGGAGGGGGGGGGGGGGGAGAAAGAGGCGGGGACAGGAAACAAGCAAGCCGCTTACCAAAACATTCTTGAAAGTTAAAACGTAGACTCTGTATGAAAAGCAAATCAAGTCTAGCTCCAGGTGTGTGTGTGTGTGTGTGTGTGTGTGTGTGTGTGTGTGTGTGTGTGTGTGTGTGTGTGTGTGTGTGTGTGTCTGTGTGTGTGTGTGTGTCTGTGTGTGTGTGTGTGTGTGTGTTCACTGCTCTGAGTGTGTGTGTGTGTGTGTGTGTGTGTGTGTGTGTGTGTGTGTGTGTGTGTGTGTGTGTGTGTGTGTTTACACTGAGAGAGCTCTGTCAGTGCCGTGAATCACCCATTCACATAACCCTGCCCCACTTTCGCTCTCAGACACGCACGCACGCATGCACACACAGACCCCAGATGCACACACACACACACACACACACACACACACACACACACACACACACACACACACACACACACATACGTGCGCGCTCGCGCACACACACACACACACACACACACACACACACACACACACACACACACACCACACACACTACGCACGCAAGCGCACACACGCATGCACGCGCACACATACACACACATACACACACACACACACACACACACACACACACACACACACACACGTGCGCGTGCGCTCACACACACACACACACACACACACACACACACACACACACACAGTGCAGAAGCGGTCGCTCGAGATTTGCTTCCAGCCTCCAATCCTCTACACTTCTCTCCCCATTTTTCTTTTTAAAAAAAAAAAAAAAAAAAAAAAAAAAACATCGTTGCTTCCTCCACCCCTGCTAGGCTCTCACCTCCCCTCCCCCCCCCCCCCCCCCCCCACCATCGTCTTCGTTCCTCCTCCCCACTCGCTCCCATTCTGTCTTCCCATTGCAGACAAGTTTCCCAGACAGTAAAACTGGCATCTTCGCCATTCCGTTTCCTGGCGTGCTTCTCAAGTTCCACGGTGCATGCCATGAACTCTTTCACAAGCTCATAAGTATGGGAACCTGTTGCGATCAAAAGGTCATAGTTATGGTTTCCTGGACGAAAACAATAATCATCCTTAAAAATAAAAATAAAAATAAAAAAAGCAGTGACGATTACTGTTCTGACGTCAGAAGAGTAATTATCAGCATTTTGGCGCTATTTATAGGTCAGATGAAGAGTGAATATTTTGGCGCTATTTATAGGTCAGATAAAGAGTGAAATTGAAGAGAAGTGCCTTGATAACCCTAGCAAGCCGTGGGCCGTGAAAAAGGTTAATCATGGAGGTTATTCCCGGCTTTCGGCATTCTGCGAATGTGCAGAGAAGTCTCTGACAGGCCGACAGTCCGTAAACTGATACCAACAATACCAGAGTGCATGCCTGTGAGTCATAGTTATACTTTTTGCACGTGTCATAATTATCTGTTTTCCATGAGTCTTAATCGTTGTTTTCATTGAGATCACGTTTGATAAGCCATATCATTACACGAGTCATTTTGAAGCTACATCAGCGATAATTTCTGTTCCCATATCAAATCAGCCAATACAACCATTTTCTCTGAAGAAAATTACTATTCTCACTAAGAAAACGACTGTTTTTAAAGTTAGAAATTGTAAACTGCCATGCACGATGCCATGGAAAGGCTCGTCACATATGTCTGATTTTCGCTTGAAACAAAACATTACTATTTTCAGGATTCTTTGAAACTTTCAGTAAAAAAAACAACAACAACTACGGATCTTTCAAGAATCTTCTACGGATTTTGATAAGCCTTTATAAGAGCACACTGCGACTCTCTCTCCGGCAAATGCAAAAAACATTACTTTCTCAGGTAGTAATATACAAACATTTCACATTGTTGCATGAATACGCGGTTGTTCATGTCATTGTTAACTATGGCTTCCCTGTATCATTTACACTGCAATAGCCCCCCCCCCCCCCCCCCCCTCCGCCCCCCCCCCCCCCCTCCCCGCCCCCCTCCCCCCCCCCCCCCCCCCCCCCCCCCTTCTGAACTATACACACTGCGGATATTTTTAGGTATCACAATTCAAATGCCTCCTTTCCCCATCCCAAACCCAACCTCCTCTTCCCCCCACCGAAAATATAACATATATGATCCCTTGCAACGCTGACGCAAGAGCCATTTAAAATACAGAAATAAAAAAACAGATTTTCACCAAAACCTTAGGCCCCATCAAAATAGTTGTGCACTTTCCAATCAGATGTCCAGATTGAAAACCAGCTGCAAGTAATGTGGACACCCTGTTGTAGTTTAATACTGGGGGGTCTTTATCGTGGTCATGAAAAAAATGTATTTTTCTCTTTATCTAAACACTTAGCAATACTAATTGGTCATCATAACCTCAGCCTGGGCACAGACCGATGAAACGTAACCTCTCGCCATCTGCTTGCCACACAGTGGCCTGAAAACCCGGATGTTTCCTTCCCATGTCATCCCTGTGACTCGCCAACCACGAGCCCAGGTGAACGGAAGTCAGCATTGGCGGAGACTGATTGGTTCATTTAGTACTTCTTTCCACTCAGTCCACATCTAAGTTGGTGACGGCTAACAGACAGTCTTGGTGGTTGAAGGAAAAAAATACAAATCTGGTTTTAAAAAATCACATTTTAAAACAGCAACACGCGGACAGGCGACAGAACTATTTTCAGAAATAACATGATGCACGTGCGGTTTTAGACTGTAACTATCAATTCAGCTGGCGCCAGTGGTTCTACAATTTACTACCGTTTTTTTTTGCGGTGAAAGAGTGATAAACCGACTTCTGCCAATCAGTTAGCATCTGAAACAATCTATCTTCTGCAAGGGTGTTCCGTGCACTGAGAGAGAGAGAGAGAGAGAGAGAGAGAGAGAGAGAGAGAGAGAGAGTGAGAGAGAGAGAGAGACCCATCTATCGTTCTTGTTTGCTTTCTCATCCCAGAAATTCTGAAGGATTCTGTTACGCAGATGGCCAAGCGAAGCAGATGCACACGCATAAGGTTGATTCACAGTCCACGTTGGTCACAGCTGGCCACGAACTGCGCCGACCAGAGGTCTAAAAACCGTACCCAGACAGCGTGGCCACGGCAGTCCCTAGGCAGCATCAAAGCTGCCACCGCCCTCTGCGTGCGTCACGATACTCTTGTCCGTCGTCATCAAAGACGTGTTCAAATAGCCCTCCCCCCCCCCCCTCTCTCTCTCTCTTTTCTCTCTCTCTCTCTGTACTTTAATGTGTGTGTGTGTGTGTGTGTGTGTGTGTGTGTGTGTGTGTGTGTGTGTGTGTGTGTATGTGTGTGTGTGTGTGTGTGTGTGTGTGTGTGTGTGTGTGTGTGTGTGTGTGTGTGTCCGCACGCAACAGTAAATGGTTTCAGTCGGTCAGTTAGTGTGTGTGTGTGTGTGTGTGTGTGTGTGTGTGTGTGTGTGTGTGTGTGTGTGTTTGTACATGTGTGTGTGTGTGTGTGTGCGTGCGTGCGTGCGTGCGTGCGTGCGTGCGTGTGTGTGTGTGTGTGTGTGTGTGTGTGTGTGCGTGCGTGCGTGCGTGCGTCCGTGCGTGCGTGCGTGTGTGTGTGTGTGTGTGTTGTGTGTGTGTGTGTGTGTGTGTGTGTGTGTGTGTGCGAGCGCGTGCGTGCGTGCGTGCGTGCGTGCGTGCGTGTGTGTGTATGTGTACATGTGTATGTGTGTGTCTGCGCGCGCGTGCTTTTTTCTGTGGGTCTGTGCGCGCTTCTGTACATGTGCGTGTGTGCGCGCGCGAGCTCAGGCGCGCTTGTGTGTGTGAGCAAGTGAGCGGGTCATGCACGGTTTCGATCCAATCTGGCAATCATATATCTGACCCAGATCACACACACACACACACACACACACACACACACACACTCGCTCACTCATCACACACACACACACACACACACACACACACACACACACACACACACACACACACACACTCATTCACTTATCACTCACTCACACACACACACACACACACACACACACACACACACACACACACACACACACACACACACACACACACACACACACACACACACGCACACACACACACACACACTCACTAATCACACACACACACACACACACACACACACACACACACACACAACACGGACAGACAGTATGGGAAGGAAGAGGTGATGAGGGAGAGGGTGGTGTAAACCAAATCTTCAAGTTTCGCATTATAATGTGCAAAACGACAGTCGAGCAGACAGACAGGCAGAGAGAGAGAGGGGGGGGGGAGGGAGGGGAGGGGGGGGGGGGGCTAGGTGCGTAGAAAGTTCAAGGTGAATATACTGCGATTGTTGTTAATGAAAATAAAAGACGGAA
>CM031606.1:6965258-6967758 GCA_018398815.1 Conus ventricosus
TTGTGTCTGTCTGTCTGTCTGTGTCTGTGTCTGTGTCTGCGTGTTATACAGAGCAATGCATATCATTGTTATTATCCAATAGTAATTTGAGGAAAAGGGATTCACGAGTATTCTCATGTCCTCCACCTTCCTCATTCTTCCGCCCCACAGCACCCCTCTGAACTGGGAATGGTAAGATCAATGTGTCATTTTTATCACCGACAGTATTAAGAAAAATGGACATCTTATTATTAATGTCACATCTTCATACACACACCTAACTCCCACCCCTGCCTCCAACCCTTCGTATTGCCTGCGCCACCCCCACCCCCACCCCCACCGACATCGTGCATGCTTGCGTACACACATATACATATATATACACTTAGGCAAACACACACACGAGCGCGTGCAACACACACACACACACACACACACACACACACACACACAATGAACACGCTCCAAAAACAAAACAAACACGTGTCAACAGTGCCATCATCAGCCTCACTAAGCATCCCTTTCACGTATCGTTTTTAAACAGCCAAGTATCACAAGCGCGCTGAACTACGATTACAACGTGTTTCTGTCCCGTTTCTGAAACAGACGCATTGATCATTGTTCTTGCAAGCGCAGTCTAGTCTTCCCCCCCTTTTCAACCTGGCAGCCAAACACTCGTTGTTTCGCGAAGAGAGCCGAGTCCAGCCAGCCGCGAGTGTCGAGCGGATACCCCCGCAGCGAAACGAGCAGAGCGGAAGGTCACCGCGACTCCACTGTGACAAGTCAGTTTCCTCAGCTGCCACTGCGCTATCGATCCATCACACGCATTAATCCCCCCAACCCCCCCCCCCCCCCCCACCCCCGTCCCTCCCCACCCTACTCTCACCCATCCCGATTCGACCACCACCACTACCACCAACCAACCAACCAACCACCTTTGCCCACCGCCCTCACGAACCTGGGATGTCCCTTCAGAAGACCCCCCCCCCGCAAGGCATGATTATTATTCCGACCACTATCTGACAGGCGCGGTATCAGGGGCCATTGAAAAGGGAGCAGAGGAGGCCCAGCGGTGGGGCGGGCCGTGTAGCCAGCTAATCAGTCGGCAGGGAAAGCCTTATCGTCAGGCGACGACTAATCAAGCGCCAGAGCCCCCTTCTTATCGTTCGCCTTCTTTGCCTTTGGAGCCGTGAAGAAACGAGAGGCCTGACAAGCTGAAGCAGCCAGCGGCCCCGGCGTCCATCGCCGGACTTCAAAGTGGGCGCAGCTGCCTTGGTAATTAGTTACAGGCCAGCAATTAGAGTGGTCAGACTCCTGACGGCCTCCCCCTCTCCGGACACCTGCTGTTTGCGCCTAATAAATATAATGCTGACCAAAGGTAGACAGACAACTCTTGCTATGACCGAAGCGGCAGGGCGGGAGGGGCACGTGCGCGCTGCGAGGTGCGTGCTGCGGCCGCGAGGACTTGTCGTGCCGACCCGCCTCTGTCATTACCGCGTGCTGAGAGCATGATGGGCACTTTCTGTGGCAGGTAGGATGGATCACGCGCTTCACCATCACGGGCGATGTCTCTGTCAGCGAAGCACTGAAGCAGTCATTTGGGGGGACATGATTGGCCATCATTTGAAATAATGGTGATGGTTGTTTTTCTGGATGATCCAGTAAGTTAAAGACATCCCTTATAGTTTTTAGATAAAGCGAGTGCAGAATCGGATGGAGTGGCTTCTACCCAGATTTTGAGTGTGATAAGGGCTAAGGGGGTTGCTCAAAGTTCAGATTTGAGTGTGATAAGGGCTAAGAGCGTTGCTCAAAGTTCAGATTTGAGTGTGATAAGGGCTAACAGAGTTGCTCAAAGTTCAGATTTGAGTGTGATAAGGGCTAACAGAGTTGCTCAAAGTTCAGATTTGAGTGTGATAAGGGCTAAGAGCGTTGCTCAAAGTTCAGATTTGAGTGTGATAAGGGCTAAGGGAGTTGCTCAAAGTTCAGATTTGAGTGTGATAAGGGCTAAGGAAGTTGCTCAAAGTTCAGATTTCAGTGTGATAAGGGCTAAGAGGGTTGCTCAAAGTTCAGATTTGAGTGTGATAAGGGCTAAGAGAGTTGCTCAAAGTTCAGATTTGAGTGTGATAAGGGCTAAGGAAGTTGTTCAAAGTTCAGATTTGAGTGTGATAAGGGCTAAGGGAGTTGTTCAAAGTTCGTGACAAACACTGTGGGTGTCTGTATCTGCCAGGCCTGGTGTATGCCGGGACATGTCACTAAAGAGGGCAAAGAGTAACATGTCACTACAGAGGGCAAAGAGTAACATGTCACTACAGAGGGCAAAGAGTAACATGTCACTAAAAGAGGGCAAAGAGTAACATGTCACTAAAGAGGGCAAAGAGTACAGGCCTGGTGTATGCCGGGACATGTCACAACACAGGGCAAAGAGTAACATGTCACTAACGAGGGCAAAGAGTACAGGCCTGGTGTATGCCGGGACATGTCACTAACGAGGGCAAAGAGTACAGGCCTGTCACGTTGTTTC
>CM031606.1:6972758-6985258 GCA_018398815.1 Conus ventricosus
AATCTAATGCCAGTAAAATGGCGACCAACTCCGCCGCAAAAATCTAATATCCCCAACCCAAGTAGTATGGGTTTTCTGTTTTAAAATATGACATTCCAAAAGCAGATCCTGCACTCCCGTCATCTAGAACAGAACCACCAGTTTTTAATGAGTTTATATGATTGTTACATTTTGCGTCCGAATCAGTTCTAGCTGACCCTGCTGTTACAGTCTGCTGTTGCTTCCGTGGCGAAAATATTGACCTTTGCCCTTGTTCATTCCCAGAGAGGGACAGGAGGCACACGTACAGGAGACCAACATCGTGTGGATTAATGTTTGAAGAGTTCTGACACGTATGACTCACACAGACACTTTGCAGACTTGAAGTTTTGGTGCTGTTTTGTTCTTGGTATTGTTGTTGTGATTAAACATTCGTACCTGGACTCTCAAGATAGACGGACGAAAGCGGAGCTTTCGGCTACCTCCGGCAGCCTTCATCAGCACTGTCCGACTGACGGGTGAACTGTGTTCGGTGTGCACGTCCGGGAGTCGAGCTCACGTCATGCGACCGAACCAGGGAGTTGTAGACCGATGGCAGGATGTCACCCCCGGTCCCGGTTGAGGGTTGGTGTGGTGGCCGCGATGTAGATGGCCTCCTTCACCCCTCTCTGGAACCATCTGGCCTCCCGGTCCTGGACGTTGATGTTGTCACAGGAGAACACATGTCCGCTGTTGCTCATGTGTTCCCCTACCGGGGAGGAGACCCTCTTGTGTTCTTTGACGCGGAACCTTAGTATTGTTGTTATTCGATTGTTTTGTTTTGAACAATCATTAGCGGGCCTGATATTAATTCAAAATCGATTGTTTTGTTTTGAACAATCATTAGCGGGCCTGATATTAATTCAAAATCGATTGTTTTGTTTTGAACAATCATTAGCGGGCCTGATATTAATTCAAAATCGATTGTTTTGTTTTGAACAATCATTAGCGGGCCTGATATTAATTCAAAATCGATTGTTTTGTTTTGAACAATCATTAGCGGGCCTGATATTAATTCAAAATCGATTGTTTTGTTTTGAACAATCATTAGCGGGCCTGATATTAATTCAAAATCGATTGTTTTGTTTTGAACAATCATTAGCGGGCCTGATATTAATTCAAAATCGATTGTTTTGTTTTGAACAATCATTACGGGCCTGATATTAATTCAAAATCGATTGTTTTGTTTTGAACAATCATTGCGGGCCTGATATTAATTCAAAATCGATTGTTTTGTTTTGAACAATCATTAGCGGGCCTGATATTAATTCAAAATCGATTGTTTTGTTTTGAACAATCATTAGCGGGCCTGATATTAATTCAAAATCGATTGTTTTGTTTTGAACAATCATTAGCAGGCCTGATATTGATTCAAAATCGATTGTTTTGTTTTGAACAATCATTAGCAGGCCTGATTAAATTCAAAATCGATTGTTTTGTTTTGAACAATCATTAGCAGGCCTGATATTAATTCAAAATCGATTGTTTTGTTTTGAACAATCATTAGCAGGCCTGATATTAATTCAAAATCGATTGTTTTGTTTTGAACAATCATTAGCAGGCCTGATATTAATTCAAAATCAAACACATGAAAACAGAGTTACATGAGGATGCACAGACAAAGAAAAATGGTGATGATGATGATGATGATGATGATGATGATGATGATGATGGTGATGATGATGATGATGATGATGATGATGATGATGATGATGACGATGACGATGAAGATGATGATGATGATGATGATGATGATGATCACGATGATGATGATGATAATGATCACGATGATCACGATGATGATGATAATGATGATGATGATGATGATGATAATGATGATGATGATGATGATGATGATGATGATGATGATGATGATGATGATGATGATGATGATGAAATCTTACTGACAACCTGAATTCAGGGGGAATACCATATTCAAGAGTATCTCTGTCCTTCCATCCTTCTCCATTTTTCTATCATCTTTCTTTACAACCTTTCCTTCAGTGGACCATTTTCCCCCCACACCACCTCCTCTCATAGACACACACACGCGCGCGCGCGCGCTCACTCACACACATACTCTCTCTCTCTCTCTCTCTCTCTCTCTCTCTCTCCCTCCTCAACTCTTCCCACTCTGCCTCAACAATCAACACGACCTGATCACACACGTCATGAGGGTCCGGGCCGCAAAGGAAGAAAGGGAGAGCAATCTAATCGGCGCCAGTGCCTAATTACTCCCCTTGCCTGCTGATGGTGCTCGCGCCCCTGTGGACATCAGGGCAACGTGAGTGGAACTGTCAGGAACTAGAACTAAACTGGCCCGTCACGCTGGGAGTGATAAAGGCAAAGGGTCTCCCCACTGTAAATAAACAGACCTTCCAGCTCCGGGGCTGCACCCTTTGTAAGTTTCTATCACTACGCTGTTTTCCAGCATCCGAGTATTATCCATCACCGTTTGTGGATCATTAGGTCGACGTTCGTTATGTCATAGGCTTGGTTCTTACAACCGACAGCTTCTGATTGTTCATAGGCTGAGGACGTAATGCTCACTACCATCAATAAACATCTCTCTCTCTCTCTCTATCTCTGTCTCTGAGTGGGTGCGCGTCTCTCTCTCCCTCTCTCTCTCTCTCTCTCTCTCTTGCTCTCTCTCTCTCTCTCTGTGCTCTCTCTTTCTGTGCTCTCTCTCTCTCTCCGCTGTCTCTCTCTCTCTCTCTCTCTCTCTCTCTCCCTCTCTCTCTCTCTCTCTCTCTCTCTCTCAAACGACCTTCAAAAACTGAAACAATATTGCCATGATAAAAACATCACGTCTGAACTTTATATTCCACCAATAACAGTATTAGAAGTCTATCACTACCTAACACACCTAAAACAGTCAAGTACCTGCGGGGTGGATGGCCTAGACGGCAAAATTCTCAAACTATCAGCTCCAGCAATTACAGATACGTTGACATACGTCTTCAATCTGTGTATCGACAAAAATCATTTTCCCAATAGTTTCAAAAAAGCAAAAGTCATTCCTATCTACAAAGCAGGTGACAGCTCAGATCCTGCAAACTACAGACCAATCTCGATCATTTCCACTCTTTCCAAACCTTTGGAAAAACACATAAACAAACACACATTACACCACCTTAATACATACCACTTGCTTCATCCAAGACAGTCCGGGTTCCGACACAACCATTCATGCCACACAGCACTAATCAACCTGGTTGATGACTGGCTAAACAGCATCAACAACAACAAATATTGTGGTGTCCTATTTATTGATTCAAAAAAGCATTTGATGTGATAGACCACAACCTTCTTCTTAGAAAATTAAAATTGTATGGCTTATCCACAGGAACTCTTACGCTTTTTCACTCATATCTCACAAAAGGCAACAATGTGTGAAAATTAATACAACCTTCTCTTCATTTCAAACACTTTCCTATGGCGTCCCACAAGGCTCTATCTTGGGTCCCTTATTATTCACAATTTACATCAATGATCTCCCTCTACATATCACATCCACCTGTGAACTTTTTGCTGATGACACAACAATCCACACAAATCATTCTGATGTTACTGTTCTTGCACAAACTTTACAAGAAAGTGCGAATGATCTCGTGAAATGGACTGAACTAAATCACATGTCGCTTCACCCTCAAAAAACTAAATCCATGCTTATCACAACCAGGCAAAAAAGACAAAATCTCACTCTTAAGTTTCCTCCTGTACATCTTAAAAATGAACCCGTTTGAACAGGTTACATGCCTCAAAGTGCTAGGAATAACCATTGATAATAATATGAGCTGGCAAGCTCACATAACCTCACTATGCAAAAAACTTTCACAGAAAGTTTTTCAACTCTCCAAAATCAAACGCTTCCTCGACCTGCATTCACGCAAGCTCTTTTTCCAGTCTCATATTCAATCATACATAGACTATGGATCTACTCTATGGGACTGTGCTAGCGCTAACACTCTCAAACCATTGTTAAGCCTGCACAAGCGAGCACTCAAATTAGTCATCCTAAAAAGCAGTAGTCTTCTGGACTCGGACTATAAAAAGATTCAAGTTCTCCCATTAAGTCTGAGATTAGAATACAACAAAGGGATCATAATGCACAAGATTGTGTCTGGGAAGGCACCCTCAACATTAGTTCACAGATTCTCAATAAATTCCTCAAGGACTCTACCCAAACTTCATGTCCCTGTTCCTAGAATTGACTTATTCAAATCCAGTTTAACATATTCAGGTTCCTGTCAATGGAACTCGCTCCCTGAATCAACCAAACAGCGCCAATGCATATCAACCTTCAAACACCATTATTTCAACCATCTTATGTGCCAGTACTTACATACTCCGCCATAAATCCACCACCATTCACCACCACCCTCTTTGCCTTATGTATGTACCTGACTATTTAGAAAGTGTTTTTGTACTTGAAATGCATATGTATGTTATTTTGTTTAGTAAGTATGTCTTATATGAGTATATATATATATGTGTGTGTGGTGTGTGTGTGTGTGTGTGTGTGTGTGTGTGTGTGTGTGTGTGTTTCCTACTACCTCCTGCCCTCTTGTCATTCTGTCGAAATGCTTGAGTTTTTATGTGACTCTCTCTCTCTCTCCTCTCTCTCCTCTCTCTCTCTCTCTCTCTCTCTCTCTCTCTCTCTCTCTCTCTCTCTCTCCTCTCTCACGGTTCTGCTGGAATGACTTGATTTTTTATCCATATGATATCCCTTCCTACCCGTGGCGACTGGGCTATCATTATGCATTTCCCACCTCCATTTGTGCTTTATTTCTTTCCCCCCCCCCCTCCCCCGGTGTTTCAAAATTGATTGTTTTGTATCTCTTTGCAATTTTTTGATTGTCAGATTGTTCTAAACATGCTCTCTTATCGCACCCACTCTAGCCTCTTCCTCCCCCACCCTCTCTCTCTCTCTCCCTCCCTCCCCCCCCCCCCCTCTCTCTCTCTCCTCTCTCTCTCTCTCTCTCTCTCTCTCTCCTCTCCCCCTCTCTCTCTCTCTCTCTGCAGGCTTACCCCGCACTCCCTTCGCTCCTGCGTCTCTCTCTCTCCTCTCTCTCTCTCTCTCTCTCTCTCTCTCTCTCTCTCTCTCTCTCTCTCTCTCTCTCTCTCTCCTCTCTTTTTTTTTTCCTTCCCTTTTTAAATTTTAATCCCCTATTGTATAGTAGTTCTAGTCACTTTTGCATGCTTCCTTTGTTGCCTTTTATTTTATATTGTTGACCCTACACAGGGCGAGGACTGGATGTAAAAAAGCACATCAGTGCTTATCTATTATCCTCGTAAATAAAGAATTTTGTCTTGTCTTGTCTCTCTCTCTCTCTCTCTCTCTCTCTCTCTCTCTCTCTCTCTCTCTCTCTCTCTCTCTCTGCTCTCTCCTCTCCTCTCTCTCTCTCCGCTCTCTCTCTCTCTCTCTCTCTCTCTCTCTCTCTCTCTCTGGTCTCTGCTCTCTCTCTCTCTCTCTCTCTCTCTCTCTCTCTCTCTCTCTCTCTCTCTCCTCTTCTCTGTCTCTCTCTCTCTCTCTCTCTCTCTCTCTCTCTCTCCTCTCTCTCTCTCCTCTCTCTCTCTCTCTCTCTCTCTCTCTCTCTCCTCTCTCTCTCTCTCTCTCTCTCTCCTCTCTCTCTCCTCTCCTCCTCTCTCTCTCTCATGTCAACGGACACAACAAGTTCTGAATGGAGAGTGTTGTGACATGTGAGTGAATGAAGATCTGAATGATGTATGAAAGCGCGATGAGTAGTTTTCCCACTAGGGCTGCGCAATACAAAGACTATTTATTATAACTATACTATGCACAAAAAGAAACGCATATTTGTATTTCAGTCATTTCATGCGTCATTCAGCATTCCAAATAACACAACCACAGAAGAAATAAGACATCAGTCTACTGTTATGTCTATTCATTCTGTCTGACTATCACACTAGACAGAGTTCCCTGCTATACGGGCATGTTTCTGTCAAAATTTTCCTTAATATTTTCGGCGAAAAAAATATGCGTTTCTTTTTGCGCACAGGATAGAATTGTTTCATTACTGTAATTACTGAAATCATCATCATCATCATCGTCGTCGTCGTCTCGTCGTCGTCGTCGTCGTCATCATCATTATCATTTTATATACCCCTGTAACAACAGACAGATCAGATCCATATCGGAAAGGACTGAACATATGATACAAAATCAACAGTCAGGGAAATTAAACTTAGTTTCGGGAAACTGAAAGTTTTACATTAATATATTGATTCTAAGCTCTGAACTGTTCCTTTCACTCTCCACGATACGAAAAGACATTATCTTTTGAATACGAAGTGAAAAAAACAGGCCAAGTAGTTTGTGTGCGCGCGCGCGCGCGCGCGTGCGCGCGCGTGTGTGTGTGTGTGTGTGTGTGTGTGTGTGTGTGTGTGTGTGTGTGTGTGTGTGGTACTGTATTGTATTTTTCTCTCCCTACTTTATTCTGATGAGTGCATTAACATCAAGCTTGCTATGTCTCCATGTTTCGTTGCTTTTATTACTTCTTTTGCCTGTGAAAAATGTTTTGTGCGTTATTGCAGAAAAATGCGAACCAATTTCATTTCATCATGTTTTACCGACATGTCCTCATAAATATTGCTTTGGAAAAAACATCCTTTTTGGCAGTACGTTTGACGAATCTGAGAAAGAGAGAGAGAGAGAGTAACTCTCTCTCTCCCCTCTCTCTCTCTCTCTCTCTCTCTCTCTCCCTCCCTCTATGTGTGTGTGTGTGTGTGTGTGTGTGTGTGTGTGTGTGTGTGTGTGTGTGTGTGTGTGTGCATGCGTGCGTGCGTGCCGGACGCTGTGTATGTTACTGATGAAATGCACTATATTTCGTTAACGAAACTCGTGTGCCTCTCATAATACTCAGAACGTCTTAAGCACACTCCACAAAATCAAATTAAACCCCTCAAATCTCCGATTCAAATTTTGAAAGAAGTTTTTTTTTTTTTTTTTTTTTTTTGAAAGTGAAGGATAGGAGGAGGGAGCGATGACAGAGAGGACACACAACACCCTCCTCTTTTATCTCTCTTTCTACCCCCCCCCCCCCCCCCCCCCCCCCACCAACCCTACCCCTCATCCCCTCTCCCCCCATGACAAGAGACAGGTGAGAAAGGCCAGAGCAGACGTCCCGAAGACGAAAGGTCGTCTGCTTCACTCTGTCTGCACACGGCTCTCAAGCAAAGGGCCACAACCCGCCCCTCTACTCTCTCCCTGGCCTCCACAATGACAGAAAATAGTGCGGGAAGGGAGCTGTATTTAGATGGGGGTGGGGTGGGGTGGAAGTTGAGAAGACGAAGGGGAAGTAGTGGGGGGATTGATAATGAAGGAAGGAAAGAGGGAGGAGTAGAAAAAAGGTGTAATGTAAGGAGGAGGCGGAGCGGAGGGGGGGGGTGGGGAGGGGGCGATGTTGTTGTTGTAGCCGTACAGAAGCTGTATGAAATGTGAGCGCCTTTTACAATGGCGGGGCCCCGGAGCACAATGAGGGAACGAGAGGAGCTCAGAGCGGTCTACTGTTCGTGTGGCACCTGCGGGTATGGGAGCGGGTGGCACTCCAGATTCAAACCTGACACTAGAAAACGCGCCTTAAATAAAGCTACAAGGGTTTAACACTTGGGGCGTGGTTTTGTTGAGAATACGTGTACATTGAATTGGGAGGGGGGGGGGGGGGGGGGGGGGGGGGGGGGGGGGAGGAGCGCGCGGACTCTTAAAAAATATGAAGGAAAAAAAAAGATAAAATTTAAAAAAAAACCGACATAGTTAAAAGACAGGGGGAGGGAGAGGGAGGAGGCAAAGGGAAGAAGAGGGATAGGGGAAAGGGAGGGAGGAGCGAGTTCGATTTTTTTAACCACACCACCCCCCCCCCCCCCCCCCCCTACACCTTCACCTTCGCCCTCCCTTGCACGCTCTAGGCACGCGCCTCTCGCACGCACTCTGTCCTCGTGTTTAGTGGGCACGTGGTCGGTAACTGTGGTGACCCCGGAAGAACTGCTGCCTACAGCCAGCTCACTGGAGGTCAAGGTCGGTTTGTATTGGGATCGAAATACATGTGTCTGCGTCGGGTTGAAATTGGAAGTTGCCACGAGGGTGAAATGCCATCCTGTTGTCAGTTTCAGTTTTATTTGATGATGCTACACCTGATCGCTATGTTACACTTCATAGATGAAGCGGAATAGCTCTAGAATGGATGGATGCAAACGAGACTATGCGTCCAATATGTCTAAGGTTTTCTGTGTGCTAAGACTGATGAGTGTCAAGTGTATGTTATTTCTTGTTTATGCTGTGTTGTCATGTGTCATGTCATGCCTCATGTAATGTGTATGTTATGTTTTGTTGTTGTTGTTTTTTCTGTTCTTGTTTGTTTGTTCTCGTTTATCATTTTTTCGTTTTGTTTTGTTTTGTTGGGGGGGGGGGGGGGGGGGGGGGGGGGGTTCTGGTCGTTAACCATTGATTTAACAATTCTATAAAAAAAATTAAAAAAGAAACATTCACTCCATCAAAAGTGTTAATATTTTAGCTATATCTTCACTGCAAATAAAACAACCAACCAACCCAACGAACACTGCACACAATACTAGGCCTATATCTAAAATTGTAGGTCTTACAAAATTTGTGGTTTTGTTGTGTCACATGTCAATAAATAACAAAAAATGTCGTTTTTGTCATGTCATATAACGAACAGTCAGTCTAGAAGACATTCGTCGTTTTGTACTGTCTAATTTTATGCCTTTCGTCGTATCATAGCTGCAGACTCATAACCCACCAGTTCATGTAAATTCATGTGTTATTTGTGTGTTATTCGTGTGTTATTCATAAGCTTGTATTATTCCCCGACCTGCCACAAATCGCTAATTGATAATGTGTTACCAGATTGATATATTTCTACTTTAGGCTATATGGTACGCTCGCGTCATAACACATCACGCAGTATATTGCGTTGCTCATAATCAGGTACGGCCTGTGATACTAGAATCTGTCATTTGTGGGGGGAGGGGGGAGGGGGGAATGGAATAGGGCGGTACGGTAGAGAACGTAACGTCACGTAAAGCTTCATTACAGTACATTGTTGTATGCTGTATTGTTTTGTAATTGTATTGTTTTGCATCGTATTGTACTGTATTGAACTGCATAACTTAATCATCACAACAGATTGTTCTCTGTGTAAAATTCGGGTTGCATCCCCATCCCCACCCCAGTTTTTAGTTGTTTTTTCCTGCAATTTTGTGAAGATTAAATCACATCTTCAGAGTTAACAAACAAACGCACAAAACCAGTACCAAGTAACGCCTATTATGAAATCACATCTTCAGACTTAACAAACAAACGCACAAAACCAGTACCAAGTAACGCCTATTATGAAATCACATCTTAAGACTTAACAAACAAACGCTCAAACCCAGTACCAAGTAACGCCTATTTCCTACACAGCGCATAACGGATATATGTGAGCTTTCGACTATAATATATTCTTCAGACTTAACACATTAACACACAAAACAACATGAGAACAAAGGAACGCTTATTCCATACACACAAAACAAATATGTGAATTTTCACTGTAGCGCATATGGACTAGTTCACCTGCAGTGGCATCTCCTTGATGAAACTGAAACTGTAGATTTTCGACAATCGTGTCTTCTTCAGATTTTACAGATGAACACGTAACAACAGAATGCAAATTAACGGTTATTTCATACACAGTAAAAAATATTTTTTAAAATTAAAAAAAAACCCCAGACAAATACATTTTCGAAAATCACATCTTAAGACTGAAAAATGAACACACAGAAAGAGTACTAAGTGAAGCTTATTTCATATACAGTACAAAACAGACATGCGAGTCTTCGATAATCACATTTTCTTTAGTCCAAAAGCAACTAACAAATCCAAAGTCACTGGGTCATAAGAAAACGCAGACGAGTGTATCCTCTCACTACAAACCGAGCATGCAGAAACCCGGACTCCTGTAAACACTAGCAAGTACTCAACTCATAGACATCAGAGCAAACATAAAACCCGGACTCCTGTAAGCACTGGCAAGTACTCAACTCATAGACATCAGAGCAAACATAAAACCCTGACTCCTGTAAGCACTGGCAAGTACTCAACTCATAGACATCAGAGCAAACATAAAACCCAGACACTTGCTGAATTGTCCAGTGTGATATGTAAACAGGTTTTGAAGTGCAACTGCACTGACAGAAGGTGAGAAAAAGACAAAAATAAGGAAAAAGAATAAAAGAAAGAAAGAAAAAAAACTAGTAAAAAAATGAATAAAAAGGAAAAGAGAGAAAAAAAAAAAGAGAAAAAGAAATCGAGAAAAATGCCAATGAAGATAGGCATGTGACGCACTGCCAATGAAGATAGGCATGTGACGCACTGCCAATGAAGATAGGCATGTGACGCACTGCCAATGAAGATAGGCATGTGACGCACTGCCAATGAAGATAGGCATGTGACGCACTGCCAATGAAGATAGGCATGTGACGCACTGCCAATGAAGATAGGCATGTGACGCACTGCCAATGAAGATAGGCATGTGACGCACTGCCAATGAAGATAGGCATGTGACGCACTTACTGAAAAAAGAGGAGGGGGGAGGGGGAGAAAGAAAAAAAAAAGAATGACCTGCATGCAACTGAGGCATTACAACAAAAACAACAACAACGACAACAACAACAACAAACCATCTTCTTCAGACCTAACAAATAAACGCACAAAAAGTCCAATCTAATGCTTATTTCATACACGGTACAAAAACAGACATGCGCATTTTAGGCAATTGCCACTTCAGACTGAACAAATATATGCATGAAAACAATACCAAGTAACGGCTATATCATACACAGTTCAAAACAGACTAGTGACTTTTCGACAGTCACATCTTCTTCAGACTTAACGAACAAACAGACAGAGGCACGAGCACACAGTAATACTTATTTCATGCACAATATCAAACAGGCAGAGGCAAAAGTACATAGTAATGCATATTTCATGCACAATATAAAACAGACAAGCGAATGTTCGATCGCGATAAGTATCTCTTCTTCAGATGTTACCAAAACAGAGTGGCAAGTATCACTCTTTTTTTTCGACTATGATGTCTTCTCCAATCGTCACAAACCGCGCGCGCGCGCGCGCACACACACACACACACACACACACTTCAATGTTTGCAGAAGTCGATCCCTTCTAACGCACATCATGGTAAGAACGGGCTGTGAGAAAAGACATGACCATACATGGGTGTCTGGTCCGTCAGCTCTATGGCAGACCATACTAGAGTCCGCAGTCAGGGATTCCTGGTTCGAATCCTGCTGGCGCCTAACTTAGAAGCGGCTTCTTTCGCTGCGCGTCTTAACGTGCTGCCGTTGTTAAGTCTCCTCGTCGTTCTCCCCCAGGTGGTTAAATCATCGTCTGCCATATCCAAGCCTGTAGTGGGCGGTGAGGACTTTCAGTCTCAATGTATCGCAACCAAATCGTTCATAAAACGATCTGTACCCTGACAGCTGCATGTCACGACACAAAGTGACCCGTGACACGGGGTGGTATGGTGGCTACTGGCGTGTATCAGTTTCGTGAGTTCGATCTGTGTGCGTGCTTATCATCTTCTCAATATGTAGTTCTTTCGTTTTCACATGCACAAAGTAGTACACATCTGTACCATGCATATCGTAAGTCACACCCCTCTTCCCCCCCCCCCCCCCCATCTCAGCTTCCCCCTCCCCTCCCAACGTTGCCTCCCCCCCCCCTTTTTTTTTCATTATCAAATCATGTTATAACACTCATGAATATGCGCGCGTGCACGCTTCTGCATGCGTACGCGCGAGCGTGCACACACACACACACACACACACACACACACACACACACACACACACACAGAATTGCGCGTACCAACTTAAAGTGTGCAAAACAGAGAGAGGGGGGAGGTAGAGAGAGAGAGAGAGAGAGAGAGAGAGAGAGAGAGAACCGTTCAAAACGCACGCACTCCCGCAATACATACGCGCGCGCAGATAGCCAGCCACAAACCAGTTTGAACACTAAGCGTCTTCTATGTCATCTGACTGCAACATTGCGAAAGTTTTGTTTGTAATCAGCGTCGGGTGGGACGGTGATGTTGTGAGGGAGCGCCCGCGCTTGAATAATAATGAATAATAGATGAGGTTTATGCAGGCGCTTGCTTGTGTGTGTGGCCACGTGCATAGCGACTGAATAAAGACAGGTTTAGGGAGAGAGAGAGAGAGAGAGAGAGAGAGAGAACCGTTCAAAACGCACGCACTCCCGCAATACATACGCGCGCGCAGATAGCCAGCCACAAACCAGTTTGAACACTAAGCGTCTTCTATGTCATCTGACTGCAACATTGCGAAAGTTTTGTTTGTAATCAGCGTCGGGTGGGACGGTGATGTTATGAGGGAGCGCCCGCGCTTGAATAATAATGAATAATAGATGAGGTTTATGC